>JANHAO010002449.1:0-28669 GCA_026873985.1 Saraca asoca
ATGGACTTCTCACCATGGGCTTTATCTTAATTATGCATAGATCATAAATATGAACATAATATGTAATATAAGATGAATATTCAACTTTTAGTACCCAAATCCACAGACCGCTTAGTTATAGATGTAATAGAGCCCAATCAAATTGACTCTAAAGCACCTATATACGACTAACATTCTCGTCGTAGCTGATTTGTCTATTTTCAAGTTTAACCTTGCTGCTCGTTCCTGTAGAATCTACTAACATTGATGAAGATCGTCGATATGCTTGAAGACTAGGATGACGAGAAATCTGCTCTTGTGGATGAGCTGGGGGCCTGATAAGCTGAAGTACTAGAGCTTGGAGAGAAAGTTAAGGAGTTAGAGACCACTCTGTCCCATGAAGTGAAGCATTGCGAGGACATGGATGTGAACCTCGGCCTAGCCACTAATGACTTTAACAAGGTAAAAATAAAGTTGGACGAGGTTCGATCACGGATATGGCTAGCGAATAGGGTGCCCGATACTACCGAGGAGACGGCAAGAACTACAGAGCAGTGAGCCAAGGCCTCTGTTGAAGAGGTGAAGATACTTAAGAGAGAACTGCAGCTCGTGAAGGAGAAATTGGTGAAGGTTGAAGCAGAAATGTCCTCATAGGTGGCAAAAACAGCTAGGGAGATGAGGATGACAACTCTTGCCTTTTTCTTTTTCACTTTGTGGGAAAAATTCCTTGAGTTCGACTACTCCTTCTTTGGCCCCCAAGCCATCGAAGAGGTAGAACATTAGAAAGCCAGAGTTGCAAGGAAGGGACAAGGCGTCAGGGTCGGCATTCCTTCTGCTGAGGTCGCTGCCCGGGGAGAAGGTAGCTCCCATGTTGCTAATGCTGCTCCTGTGCAAGGTGCTCTTGATGTTTCAGCTCCTAGTCCTCAGCCCTATGAAAACTCAGCTCCTAAGGCTCTATCCTCCTAGAACAAGGACTCTATAACTTTGCTTTTTGATGCTCCTGATACTTGTAATGAACTTTATGAACAACTTGTATAACCTTATTGTAGTGAAGCCGAACTCATTTCTTCTTATTGCATATCTGCTTGAATGTGTGAATTTTGTTTGCCCACGCTTGGATAAGAATTTGACATACTACATTAACTATCGTTGCACCGCATAATGTATGACTTCGCATAGAAATCTCTTATCTTATTTCTCAAAGAATTTAAAGAATTACATTCATATTTACAATGAATCGGCTATAGGGTATCGAGACACTTATTGATAGTAACGGTAGAGCTGCTTGGCATTCCAAGTACAGGGAAATTCTACTCTATTCATATCTGCTAGATGGTAGGCTCTATCATTCATGATCTTTTTTACAATGTACAGACTTTCCCAATTTAGTCCTAAGGTTCCCTCGTTGGGTTTGAGGGCTTCGGGGAGGATAAGGCACAGGACGAGATCGTTAGGTTTGAACTTTCGAGCTTGTACTCTGCGATTGTAATACCTCGCTATCCGTCGCTGATGGGCTGCAATCCTGAGGCTAGCTCTTTCTCTTGCTTCCTCCAGGAGGTTTAGGTTCGTAGCGAGTAGGTGGTTGTTGTCCTCTGGGTTAAAAGTGACTCTTCACTGTGTAGTGACCTCAAGTTCTGCTGGGATCATTACCTCACACCCGTATACCATTGAGAAGGGAGTTTCCCTTATAAAGCTGCAAGGTGTGGTCCTATAAGCCCATAATACTGATTGTAACTCATCCACCCAGGCTCCTTTTTTAACCTCTAGTTTGGTCTTCAAGATCTTCTTGATGATCTTGTTAACGGCTTCTACCTGCCCATTAGCTTGTGGGTGGTCTATGGCTATGAAGCTTTTCACAATCTTGAGGTCATTACAGAACTCGATGAATTACTTGCTAGTAAACTGGGTCCCATTGTCGGTGATAATCTGCTGAGGGACCCCAAACCTGCAAATGATGTTGTTCCATATGAACTTTTCAACTTTGGAGGACAGGATCTCAGCGAGTTCCTTTGCCTCTGCCCACTTGGTAAAGTAGTCTACAGCCACTATCACATACTTGCAATTTTCCCGAGCCTTAGGAAGTGGTCCGCTTAAGTCTATTCCCTAAATTGCAAATGACCATAGGCTTGTCATTTGCTTCAAGTAGGCTGGTGGAGCTCGTGGCACCTTTACGAACCTCTGGCAATTGTCGCACCTCCTGACAAGGTTGATAGCGTCTTGCTTCATGGTCAGCTAATAGAATCCCTATCGAAGGGCCTTTAGTGCTAAGGACAACCCCCCAGCATGGTTTCCATAATGTCCTGCGTGAATCTCTTCCAAGATGGTGTTGTAGTCTTCGGCATCTATGTATCTCAAAAGTAGGGTTGTGAACCCTCTTTTATAAAGCATGTCATCATAGATGCAGTATATAGCTGCTCGAGCTCACAAACGTCGCACCTCGAGTCTGTCATCTGGTAATCTTTCATTCTGCAGGTAATCCAGGATTGGATTCATCTAGGAGTTAGGCACTTTGGCAATTGCCATGACAACATCTTGATGTTCAATACTAGGGGATGGAAGGAAGTCCATTGGGATTGCTCCTATAAGATCTAGGTCATTAGTGGTAGACAAATGGCCAAAGTGTCAGCGTATGCGTTCTGGGCTTGCGGGATCTGAGCGATCTCTAATTGTTGGAGGGAGCCTAATAACTCTTGGACTTTTTAGAGGTATCTAATCATTTTCTGCCCTCAGGCTTGGTATTCACCCTTTATTTGACAAATAATTAATTACAAGTCGTTGAAAATCTTGATTCTCTCAACATGCAACTCTCTAGCTAGTCGTAAGCCCGCCAATAAGGCCTCATATTCAGCTTCATTGTTTGTGGCTTGAAAGCCAAACCTTAAGGCACTGAAGATCTTATGTCCTTCTAGGCTGATAAGAAGTATTTCTGTTCCAGCATTTTGGCCACTAGATGACCCATTAACGAACAGTTCCCACCATGGGGCCTCAAGGACCTTTACCTCATTTTGTAAGGGGCCTATGAATTCGATAGTGAAATCAGCTAGTGCCTGCCCTTTAATAGCTGTTCTAGGTTTATACTCAATGTTGAACTGTGCGAGCTCTATTGCCTATTTAAGCAATCATTCTGAAGCATCTGTCTTTTGCAGAACTTGTCTCAGTCGGTATTGGGTGAGGACTCGAATGCTGTGGGCTTGGAAATAGGATCGTACCTTCCTTAAGGTGATGACCAGGCAGTAGATGACCTTCTTCATAGGTGAATATCTTATTTCTACATCTAGTAGTCTTTTGCTTACATAGTAGATGGGGAGTTGAATTCCTCCCTCTTATCGCATTAATGCCATGCTCAAGGCATGCTGGGATACTCCTAAGTACATGGTTAACCTTTCACCCTCTTTCCGCTTGGAGAAGAGAGGTGCTTGCCTGAGATATGCCTTAAGTTCTTAAAACACAACCTCGCATTCTGGGGTTTATTCGAACCTCTTCGCTCTTTTGAAGACGTCAAAGAAGGGAACACACTTGTCCGTTGCCTTTGAGGTGAATTTGTTAAGTGCAGTGATCTAATTGTTCTGGCTTTGGACGTCTTTCAAATTGGTGGGAGAACGCATATCAAGTAGTGCCATGATTTTTTTTGGGCTTACTTCGATCCTTATATGTTTACTATGAAGTCAGGGAATTTGCTCGAGGCTACTTCGAACGTGTACTTGTGCTGGTTCAGCTTCATCTAGTACCTTCTCAGTGTTTGGAACATCTCATCAAGGTCACGAATGTGATCGATGATTTGCTTGGATTTCACCAGCATGTCATCCATATATACCTCCATGGTCTTGCCAATCTATTCTTAAAACATCATATTCACCAATTGCTGATAGGTTGCCCCCGTATTTTTAAGTCCGAAGGGCATTACTTTGTAATAGTATAGTCCATGATCAGTGATGAACAAGGTATACTCTTTGTCCTATACGACCATTGGAATCTAATTGTACCCTGAGTAGGCATGCATGAAGCTGAGAAGTTTGTGCCCAACCATTGCATCCATGAGCTGGTTTATTCTCGGCAAAGGGAAACTGTCCTTGGGGCACGCGTTATTAAGGTATGTGAAATCAATACACATTCTCCATTTCCCATTCTTCTTCTTAACGAGGACAGGGTTGGCCACCCAAGTGGGGTATCGTGCCTTCCGAATAAAATTATTTGCTAAGAGCTTGTCCACCTTTTCCTTAAGCACCGCGTAGTGCTTGGTGGTTATCGGTCTTCTCTTCTGGCAAATTAACTTGGCCTAAGGGTCGATATTTAGTCTATGTGACATTATACTTGGATCGATACCTACCATATCTTCATGGTTTCAAGCAAAAACATCCACATTTGCCTTGAGAAAATTTGCCAGTTGTGCTTTCCTATCAGGTGACAGGCATTTCCCCAACTTGAGGCACCTCAACTCATTCGCCTCGCTTAGTTACACATCTTCCAGTTCCTCAACTAGTCTGGTAGCTTGCTCAACGTCCACTCTCGAGAGTTGAGGTCGTAGTTGACCCCTTTTTCACTTGTCACTTCGGGAACTCCCCCGAACATAACATTTACTTTCTTCCCTTGAACCCCGAGTTTAATTACTTCTTCATACTAGCGCCGGGCTACTTGTTGCTCCCCGCGTACATTTCTAACTCCACTCAAGATTAGGAACTTGATGGTGAGCATCCTGGTTGACATCACCATGTCAAAGTCGTTCATGGCAGGTCGTCCCAGTACCACATTGTAAGCTGAAGGACAATTTATAATTAGAAAGTCTGCCATAACAGTTGCTTGCTTATCGCGGTCTCCCAACGTAAGTGGGAGCTTGATTCATCCTACTGGGAGTATTCCGTCTCCTATGAAACCATAAAGGGGCTCAAGTGATGGGTCTAGTTGACTCGTGCTTATGCCCATCTAGTTGAAGCACCCTTTATACATTATGTTTATGGAACTCCCAGTGTTCACCATTATTCTTTTAGCTTCGGCATTGTCGATTTTTGCTCGGATGATAATGGCATCGTTATGAGGGTAGTGGACCCCTTGTGCGTCCTCTTCCGTGAAGCAAATGCTATCTAAAGTTATCCCGGCTTTCTTAGCAAGCCTTTCACGCTCCATGTGACTCGTCAGAAGGACCCATCCTGTTGCTCGCACATAATGATCACGCGATCGATTCGAGGTGCCTGCAATATAAGGTCCACCATGTATGGTAAAGATAGTCCTCATAAAGGGCATTTCCTCATGCTCAGGAGTTTGGTGGCATTATGACATAGGTTGCTGGGGATGCGGGGGTCGCTACCCCAAGGATCTCGCCATGCAATCTCTTAGGCGGCTTCTTTTGATGAGGTCTTTGATGGCGTCTTTCAACGCCCAATAGTCTGATGTGTTAAGCCCGACCTCGCTATGGTAGGTACAAAATTTATTATGATTCCTCTTTTTAATAGGGGTTTTCATTGGCTTGAGTCTATCAAAGTCTTCATTGTCTTTATCAATCGTGTAGATCCTGTATGGGGCATCTAACAACATAGTGTAGGTATCATAGTGATGTTGAGACTGGAATTGTTCACTTTGGGCCTTCTTTGTGGTTCGGCCTCTAGAGCCCCCCTTTTGGCCTTCTTTGTCACTCTCGCCTCCACTTCTTTTCCTGCCTTGGTTTGAGGTACCAGCTTCTTCTTTCTTGTTTAGCTTCTTTAGGCCGAAGGTTTCCTCCCATCGAATTTCCTTAACTGTTCACTCGTAAAATTCACCTAGGCTCTTAATGGGGGACTTGTATATGTCCTCATATAACTTTTCATCTTTTCAGAGTCTGATCAAAATTGCTATAAGTATACTCTCATCGAATGGATTGTCCACATTATTGACTTCTTGCTGGAACCTGGTGATGTAGTCCTTGAGTGATTCGTTTTTTTATTAAAAGACCATGGCTAAGTGGCAGGAGGGGGCGAGCTGCCACTTTAGCGTTCTGTATTGATTGAGAAACTTGGTCTGGCATTCCTCTCAGCTCCTTATGTTGCGAGTTAGAAGACTTTTGAACCACATGCGTGGTACTTTTCCAAGTGTAGCTGGGAAGACTTGGCACTTCACAAGACGATTGGAGGTTTACAGGTCCATCTAAACGTTAAAAGCGTCCAGATGGCTATAAGGATCGCTATCCCCATTGTAGGGGGGAATGTTCAGGATTTTAAATCTGTGAGGAAGGGGCTCCATCTTGATTTGGCAAGAGAGTGGAGTTCTCTCCTCATGGGACTCTCAATTCCCCTGGGATGCAGAGTTTTTCTCCAATTATTCCATCCTTTGGAGTAATTCTTCAACCATCGGGTCCCGAAACTTGGACCATTGACTAGAGGTCTTTTGACTCCTTTCTTCTTGCTTACTACGAGAATGTCGATCAGAAGTCTTGTACCTCTTGCCACGCTCACGATCAGACAATTCACAATCCGTCTCTCTCCCACTGTCGATTTTATGCGAACTCTTGCTTTGGTGTGAGCTTTCACCTTGGTGATCATTTTTTCTGTCCTCTCGATCTCGGTGGACTTTAGACCTTAGCCGCGAATTAGATGAGTGAAGCGAGCCGGTTCGATGACATTTAACTCTGGCTTGCTCTTCATCTTGAGGCCCTAACTGATGACGTTTATTCTCAGGTGCAACCACTTCATCTTGCCTTGGTGTGCCTTGGGCATGCGTTTGAGCCAATGCTTGGACCATGTCAACCAGTTCCTTCATTGTATTCTCCAGTGCTTCCTGGCGTTGGTCTAGTGCCTCTTGACGCTATTGCCAAGTCTGAGTCTCGTCAGTTTCGTGGACTACGGGTTGGTGTTGGACAAAAGGGGTTATACAAGTGTTGGCACTCGCCATGGAGCAGTTGTGCTCTGCTGTTGT
Organism: Saraca asoca; assembly: GCA_026873985.1. Classification (NCBI taxonomy): domain Eukaryota; kingdom Viridiplantae; phylum Streptophyta; class Magnoliopsida; order Fabales; family Fabaceae; genus Saraca; species Saraca asoca. The sequence continues at coordinate 6,862 of JANHAO010002449.1, forward strand.
ATCTGACCTTTGAGTTGGCTAGTGAGAACTTCTATACTCCTAGTAGCTTTTCCTCTTGCCATTGCATCTGAAACAGCTTATTAGAGACTAAAAATGAAGAATGTGCAGTGGGGGCCCTTCCTTCTAGTGCCAAAATATTGACACCAAAATCTGGTTAATTAGTTGAGTTTAGCGTTACCCCTGATTACAAACCTAATGTGACAGAAAATAGTGAAAGAAGATAGTAAGAGAGAAGAAGAAACAGCAACACCAGGAGTTTATTGTGGTTCGACTAAAGCCGGTTTGGCTTCTACGTCCACGATGATTTTATTACACACTAAAGAGATTGTGTTTATAGAATATGAATACAACAACAGAGGTTTTTTCTAGGTGAACAATACTCTCTCTTAATGCTGGCAAAATTTATGCATGTATCTATTCTTCTCCTTTGTATATGGAGACCTCCCCTCTCTATTTATAGAAAGGGGAAGGGTTACAAGTGTAAATTCATAAGCAACAAAATGATTATTTTCATCGTTTCAAGCATTTAATACTTGACTTCAGTTAATTAATACTGGGCAAATTATTGTCAGATTTTCAGGTAGCTGATGTGTAAGTTTGGAGGTTGAGCTATCAGCAAGAAACGTATGCCTTAGGTTGCTGACTGGGCTTTGTACAGGTATCTATTGCTGGTAGGCGAGCTGGAAGTTGAGCGAGTTGATGATTCTAACTAGCCTTGTTGTCCATGCCTGGTCGTTCTTTTGAGGGTAGTGGGCTTCTCGCTGAGGGGTTGAAAGCCTTCTCAGCGAGCTACATTCTTCTGCTCGGGACTTCGTGAGGTGTCTCCAGCTTGTGTCTGATGATCTGGGGTCCTCGCTCAGTGACCCCAAACTCCAATTTGGGCTTCTATCTGATCAACTGGCCTCCTATTGGACCTTGACCGGGCCAAAATATGCTTCCAAAAAATACTTGTAACATATTATATTTTAATTAATTTATATTTTTATAAATATTATTAGATTATAAAAAATGATCTTATTGAAAATTGAGTAATCATTGTCAAAAAGTTAATCGATCAACAGTAGTAAGTGGAAGACGATAATCAATAGTGTTAGGTGGGCAGTAATGATGGATAGTAGTTAAAAATAGTGGATGATAATGAGTGGTGGTTGATGGTGTGCAATGATCAATAATAATGGGTGGTGCTGAATGATAGTTAACAGTGTTGGGTGGAGATGGACGATAGTCAACAAAAATGGGTGGTGGTGAACGATAGTTAATAATAATGGATGACGGTGAGCGGTGATCAATAATAATGGATGATAATAAATTAAGATGATAATAGTAGTAAGACTTTCATGAAATGATTGACAAAATAATATTTTTATATCATTAAAATATTTTCGTGTTATAAGAATATAAGATAGTAATAATGTTGGGTGGGGATGAATGATAGTCAATAAAGGTGGTTGGTGGTGAACGATAATCAATGACAATGGATGACGGTGAGCGATGATCAGTGATGATAGGTGATAGTGGATTAAGATGATAGTAGTTATAAGACTTTTATGGAATGATTAACAAAATAATATTTTTATATCATTAAAATATTTTAGTGACATAAGAATATAATATAACTACATCTCTTATGAGAATATTTTAAAGTAATATTAAGATGAAAATATAGTATATCTTAATTTTTAAATCAAACATAACGTTCCTTTAAAATATTTCTAAGAATATGAGAAAGATTTCGCGAATCAAATACCATAATAATATTAATTATATACATTACTTAAATGCCATTTAACAATTACTAATTTGAAAATATATAGGAGTTTGTCGGAGCACGATAGAGAATAATGATATACAGGGAAAACAATATGCAACAATTAGTCTAGTAGCACCTTACACTCCCATGACATGTGTTTTAGTCTTATAAAATGATTATTTTGTTCGTCATTTCATTCATTCTCATTTTCTTGTCACATCGATTTACTATCATTTATCATCATTGATTAATATCTATCATTTAAATATCACCCACCATCATTGATAATCGTCTATTACCATTGATCACAACCAACCACTTTATCACAGATGACTATTGGCTACCATCATCTATCATTGTTAATTATCACCTAGTCATTGTTAACCACCATATACTACCATTGTCTGATCAATTTTTTAATATTGACTGTTCAATTTTTTATGTAGATATTTTGATAATTTAATAATATTTAAAAAACATACATTTTAATTAGAACATAATATTGTAACATTTCTAATAATATCTTATTTAATTAAATTAAACATTTTAATGTAACATTTCTAAAAATCAAATCCCTAAAAATATTAAAATTTTTAAAAATATATATTTAAAAATATTAAAATTTATAAGAATATATGATTTTATTAATAGGTCAGAAAATTTGACTATATATCACGATTTTTAAGTTGTCAATAATGGTTGAAGTTCTATTAGAGTGCAAAGAAGATCCTAGCACTGGGATATACGTATACTATTTACACGAGATATATATATTTTTTATAAAATGACAATGAAGAAATTTAAACTTATAATTTTTAGTATATTGTTTAAATCCTTCCCAATTATATCACATTTATGGACTGAGATAATTGCTGCATAATTATAGGAAAAAACTCAAGTACTGACCACAAAATCAAAATGTACAATGATTATATGCTTGTGGCCAACGACTGTGTTCCACCTGTCAAGTTGGACAAAAATGCATGGGGAGAATAGTTGTTGATGCATGAAGAGTAGGCCGATGGGAAGGCGTATGGTATGCATTCACCCGTCAAGAGTAGGCAAATCATATACAGACTTAAGATGCTAAGCCTTTTTTAGGGTAGACGAGTGGCTGTGTGTGACGGTCATAAGGTGAGAAAATAGAACAAATTATATTTGTTTTTATAAAATTTTATTTAATTATATTAGTATTCTTTCATTTTTAAAAATATATATTAACTCATTTTTATATAAACACTTATCTCTGTATTATAGATATATATAAATAAAGATAAATATATATTTTTAAAAATAAAAAATATAAGTATAATTAAATTAAATATTAAAAAAATAAATACAAATATATTAATTATGCCGACTCATCAACTACTTGATAATGAAAGTTTTGAAATAATTCAAAGCTTTCATTTTGTTGTGCTACTCGTAGAAATATTAGTCACTATCACTTAGCAGGTATTTCCCAATGAAAGTCTAATCAAATGATTCAAGGCTTTCATTTTCTTGTTCTTCTCATCGCATGGGATATTGAAAATTTTCTAGCTATTCCCACATTTTCTCTTCAATCAAAGTATAGTACCAAGTGAAAGGGAAATCAACCTCCCAAGTCAAAATTTCAGAATCAAAATAAAGTCGGAGTTTAGTTTGGAAGAAGGATGATTACAAAGAGAAGAAAAACAAAACCAAAAGAAAAGTACAACTAGTCTTACAAATTATTTATCTTTGAACATATAAAAAAGAAGGAAAGAGTAGTGTCAACTTTGTCTTGAGACAAAGGGAAAACAATTTAGTGGAAACGCGCGCATCCCTCCCTTGATAGCTCCACAAGAAGATGGAGGCAGGCCCCCATAAAGCAAATGCATGAACCTTTAGAAATTTACATTTCAATCCTTCCTTCACTCCCCTGTGGACCAGAAAATGAGAAAAAAATAGAATCATGCGTGGGGGTTGGGGGGCAATTTCCATTCTTTGGAGCCACACCACACAATAATAATAATAATAATAATTCCAATCCCAGACCTAAGTTACGCAAGCCAGTAGCTTTCTAAGTAAAGCAGAATTTTGCACTTTACAGCCCTAAGAAATTATTAATTTATTAAAAGTTACACTTTTCATAAAGGCACCTTTACTCTATATATGTTTTTTTTTTCTTTAATATTATCTTGTTCAATTTAATTTCCAATTTAAATTAAAAAAAATGCTATATTGTCAGTATACATGTCAGTTCACAGGTTGGGTGTTGGGAACTTGCATCTATTTCACTCAGTTATGGAATTCTTGTTCTCTCCTCTTGTCTGCTCTTTGTTTTTTCTTTTCTTATTTAGGAAATGATTTTCTTGTTATTTTGGATATTCCAATGGTACTATTGGAGTATAGTTATATTTAGTTTTAAGCCATAGTTTATACAAGGTTGCCCTGCATGACACTCAAAAGAAGTCATGCTAGTTGCATGAGTATCTACAATAGGCGGCCATAGGTGTTGGTGGGACCATTAAAAATATGCAACTTACATATTGTGTTATTAATAACATTTTATTTTTGTTGAAATGAGTGATTTTAGACATTGTTTTATTACCAGAACAATTATTTTTGATTAGCCAAATGTTGTATAGTCATTAGACAACGAAGATTGCTGATATTTATAGAGATAGAGAATTAATGTGTGGATTAATTGACTAATTATACGTGTGTTTTAGAGTTTAAGGAGAAATATTTTGTAATTTTATTGTAATAATAAAAATCTCAATATTATCTTTTATAATACTATGATAAATCAGAAAATTATCTTTTTAATTTTAATTTTCATTCTATTGTAATGTCAAAATATATAGTTTATAGAAATACAATAGAAAATAGCATTCAAATTTTAATATTATAACAGGATCAGGAATATTTTCAATTTGAGGATGCACTATTTTCCTACCCTTCCTTCAAGAATTACTTTATTCATTCTTGCTAATTTTACAGGGGCTATAATGATTAGATTGATTTCTGTATAATTCTTTTCTTTTTGTTCTCTTGGACTTTTAGTCTTTTTTTTTTTTTAAATAGAGCACAATTATTTTTATTAATATTGAAAGTATCAAGGTTATGGCTGCAAAACATTCCTATTAAAATTGTGTTTATAAAAATTGTATAAATTTAATTTCATTATTGTTATGGACATTTTATGGAATAAGCCAGCAAAGATCCAATGGATCAGATCAAGACAAAAGTGTAGTTTAATTTGGAATAAGGTCACCGAAGACAGATAGCAGATCATCTAGTGCGAGCTCGAAGCCTCCAGTAGACCAAGACTATAGTGAGCTCCCATCGGTGCAATTGAGAACAATTAATGTCTGACAGACAGTCTGAACACATTTTCAACTTGCAAATCAGTCTCTAAAGTCTGATAATGATTTGCCCTGTATTTATTAACTGACGTCTAACATTTATTGTCTAATACAGTTGTAATAATAGTTTAACAATGATAAATTATAACTTGTAACCTTCCTAATTCTTATAAATAAAAGGAGAGTCTATTGTAATAGATATAGAAGAATACATGCAGAAATCCTACTAAATAGAAAAAAATTTGTAAAATTGAGCAAAGAAACAACCTCAAAGCAAATACAATCATCGTGGATGTAGGAGTAATATTGACTTTAGTCGAATCACGATAAAATTCTGTGTATTCATTTTACTCTTCTTCATCTTGCTCCCGTTGTTTCTCTATATTTTCACGTTTTATATAGCAGTTTGAGTTTTAGAATCCTAGATTGACTGATTATCAAAATAGACCATTAACAATTATTGTCACAAAAAATTGTAATTATTATATTTTTTTACCTACATTTTTTAAATAATAATGAATTGATTGGTTCAATCTACAGAACTTCCCTAAACACAGCCTACATGAAAAAAACTCTGTGGCGTGAGTGTTTATATGTAATCATATTTTTTTTAATTTGAAAAAAGTTCTAATTATATACGATTTATATTTTAATATTACTAACATGAAATAATTTAAGTTAACTTAATTCATTTATTTTAAAGTGTGTCGGATTAATTTCAACTTAATTTATGACAAATATATAATTATAATTATAATTATAAAAAAGGATTATGAATAATACTGCAAAGTATTTTAGTATATTTGCTCGAGTAATGCGAGTTTCGTAAAGGGTCCTCTCACAAGATTATTTTGCATGGTACTCAGCCATTGTATTTTCAACCTACAAACACAGTGACAGAAAATAGGTATGCCGGCCAGGCCCAGAGGAGCCCATAACTGAGCAAATTCAATGTCAAGAAAAAAAAAAGAACCCTCCAGAAATGAAATTTGATGTTACTTGATCTTTTAAAATTTTGAATCCTATAAAATAACTTCTGAAGTTTTAAAAAATTAAAAATATTAAACTCTATTTAAAAGAACTGCAAGAAGATAATATCAATTGTCTGTGATTTTTTAACTAATTTTTTAGTATAATAAATTCAAACTAGTAATGAAAAAATTAAAAAAAAAACCTTATTTGTCCTAATACAATTGAGCCAAATTTCAATAATATTTTACTCAAAATGCTTATTACAATCATGCCTTAAATGCATCAAAAACTCAAACTCAATTGAATTTAGTTCAAAAAGAAAAACACATCTACAAATTAACTGAATTTTATATTAAAAACAATAAAAAACAGTCACAAGTGGCTCACATACATTTTTCTACTTTTTTTTAATTGAACTTTAACATTTTAAAATTTTTCAAAAACTTTAGGGGAATTATTTATGAGATTTCAATTAGAAATAAGATGCGGTTTCATTTTTAAATAAATTTATTTTTAAATATTATTTAGATTTAAATTAAAGGAAGAATTCATTTCATGTCATTTATTATTCCTATTTTAATTACATTTACGTCATTATAAAACTTATCAAATTTATATTTATAAAGAATTTTATTAACGTCATTATAAAACTTATCAAATTTATATTTATAAAGAATTTTATTAGAATTCATTTCATTTGACATAAAATATATATTATATTAATAATTTTTCTTCATTCTAATATTTTATTTATTAAAATACTATTAAAATTTACATTTCAATTGAATTTTATACATTTTTAATATGTTTTAAATAAAATAATTTATTTATAAATAAATTAAAATTATTATTTTTAATATTATTTTTAAACATTAAAATTTATTCATAAATAAATTAAAATAAAATAAATTATAGATAAAATTGTTTCCAAACATGGATCATGTAACACTAAATCTTATTCCAAGGGATATTTGGCCTTGTTTGGCAACCTATTTTTTTATTTTTAAAAACATATTTTTTATTTTTTTTTACACAAAAACAAAAAAATCTGTTGGTTAAGTTATTTTCAAAAGTTGTTTTGTAAAAGTGTAATTGGAAAAATAGTTTTCAGGAAATAGTAAAATAATGTTGTCATTATTTTTGTACAAAAATGCTTTCAATTTTTTTTAAAAAATAAGAGGCCTGTTTGGAAGTGTTTTCAGGTATTTTTTTATATTATTTTTTTAGAATAAAAAAAATAAAAAACTTATTTGGATGTAAATTTTGAAAATAAGTGTTTTCTTTATTTTTAAATATAAAAATATATATTTAATATTATTTACAACTTTATCATTAATAAAAACAAATATTCTTCTTATTTTTTAAAAAAATCTGAAAACAGTTCTATACATAAACAAGGGAAAAATTATTTTGATATTTCTTAAAAATTATTTTTTTAGTTATACTTTTAAAAAATAATTTTTAAAAACAGATTGTCAAATAAATTTTTTTTATTTTTGTAGAAAAAAATAAAAAAATTATTTTTAAAAATAAAAAAATTATTTTTAAAAATAAAAAAATAACTTCTCAAACAGTTCTAAGAATAACATTTATTTTCATCAAAGGTAAAGTTATAAATAATATTAAATATATTTTTTTCATCTTAAAAAATATAGAAAATATTTTTTTTTAAATTTACATCTAAATAAATTTTTATTTTTTTTAAAAAAATAATTTTTAAAAAATAATAAAATAAAAACATCTGACATGTCTTTGTATTTTAACAAAAAGCTATTGCTGTGTGAACAGAGCCCATGCGAATTTCATTTCAGCACATAAAACCCATCTTATGTTCAGGCCCAGAAGAGCCCTTAACAATTTCAGCGTAGGAAAAAATCAAAAGAAAAACACAACCAAAGAATCAAAAAACGTCGCGTTTTTCTGGAGTTTTTCGCTTCATTGTGTTCTTCCCCGAGCTAGTCTTAGGGCGCTCACTGCAAGCAGCAATCTGCAAAAACACTGAATCAGAACCATTGTATTTGCCCGCATCCATAGTAAGCCCTTCTCTCTCTCTCTCTCTCTCTAACATAGCCAAATCTCATTTCTTTAACTTTAACTTATATAACCCACGTATAAGAATAGATCGGGTCATTTTCACCTTGTAATGAATTTTCATTTGGGAATGTAACTTGCGAATTTTGAGCATTGCGAGAGCATTGTAATTTATTTTCCTTAGTTTGCTAACTTTGATTTAGAAACAAACAAATTTTTTTATGAAACTTTGTTTTTTCTTTGGTAGGTATAAGATTCTATGGCTACTGTGAGAAGTTTGAAGATCAAGACGGCTACTTGCAAGCGCATTGTGAAGGAGTTGCATTCTTATGAGAAGGAGGTTGAGAGAGAAGCTGCTAAGACAGCTGACATGAAAGAAAAAGGAGCTGACCCTTATGACCTTAAGCAACAGGTATGACCAAATATATGACATTAATCTAAAATTAAACCTCAAATCGGCTGTTCTCTCTGGTAATGTTTATTGTCCTTCATCATCCTTATTAGATCCATAATATTGAGAAGATTTCTTCTTGTCATATTTATTTCCCCAATGTGGATCACTTGGTCATTTTTTTTTTTTTACTATAAATTTCATATGCATCTTATTCTTTCCCAATTACATCATCTTGGTTTTCCTAACTTACAGTGGGTAGTTTATAGTTCTATTGCTATGTGTAATTGATTTTCACATTTGAACAAATGAAGTAGTGCTACTTGTTAATCTACATATGAGATAAAATATACTTGTGAATCCAACCTTTTTTTCCTTTTTTTTTTTTTCCTCAAATGCTCAAGTCTCAAACATTTGCTAGTGGTGAACTCTGAATTAGTAATTTTACCCTCCACATTTGTTTCTCAAAGGAAGGAGCTGTCTTACTGACTTCCAGGTCCTTTGGAGAGACGTTGATTTTGAAGGCTACTAATCAAGAATATTACCTCAATATCATGTTCAAGTATGAAGGAACTGTAAAACACAGATGTTTATGTGATTCATGAGATGATGTAGACTCTATTAGATAGTCAATAATATGTTCTAACTGAACTCATAGAAATGGTCTTTCATCTGCAATAATCAATTAACAAGATACTAATCATTGAAATCTGCTTGTCTCAAGTTATAATTATTATTTTCTTTTACTTAAGATATTGTAATTTATAATTCTTCTCAACAAAAGAGATTTGTTAAAATGTAGCTGTTTGTTGCATAGTAGTCTAGGGCTAGCACTACCAAACTGTATTATGTTGTATTAATTAAAGCATTATATAAATTGGACCTAGCTGATTTAGGAGCAACTAAGCATTGTCTGTTGTCCACTGCTATACTATCCTCCCTCTCTCTGTACCAAAATCCAAGTTTTATCCTCCACCAATTTACTACTAAGAAAAGGAAAAAAAAAAAAAAAAACAGATAATAATAGAGAATGTCAATTAGAGGCAGAGGATGAAGTTACTATCTTATCTACTTGTAAGGCGCAAAGAACAGCTAGACAATTAAAAGCTTAGAGCTTAAGTGGATCTTCTACTATTTTCATTGGGCTGCACCCCTGCAATTGTATTATGCTTGACTTGGAGCATCACTTTGTGTAGAGATGATAATATTCAATCACTGAAGTTTTCTTGAAAATAACTGTATATTTTGTTGATCTGATTTGGACAGGAAAATGTACTTGCAGAGTCAAGGATGATGATTCCTGATTGTCACAAGCGCCTGGAGGCATCTTTGGCGGACTTAAAAGGATTATTGGTACTTTACACAATTTAGTATCTTCATTAATGCTTTTGAGATGCTCCATTTTTCTGCTGTTGTGTCATGTCATAAAGATTTATCACCACATTGATATGCTTATGCTCCAGAAGTCTTCTGAGTAGTATGATAAAATCCAGTTTATGTTATTTTTCTGGGACTTATGTTTTACGTCTCTGTCGATTCTAATAAAGATGATTCAATAAGTATTATAAACCTTATACCTGTTAAATTTTGTTCTGCTTCTGTTTCATTCACATTTTGTATGAATTCATTAGTGCATTTCTGACGCAGGGCATCTAAAATGAACCAATTAATTTTCCTCTTTGTTTAGCTCAAGTATTTATCTGATTTGAAAATCATAATACAAAGTTTTATATCAAGCATTTACTGATAATTGGATCAATGAATCATGCTTTAACCTTATGTGGGAATTATACCCTTCAATTTCAGGCTGAGATGGAGGAGTCAGGCCAGAAGGAAGGCCCTGAAATTGACGAAGCTAGAAATGCCATAGCAGAAGTTGAGAAATTATATGGAACTGAAGATCACTGATGTTCAGCAAGGCAGTTTCGCTCATGGTTTTGACAAAGGTATTTTATCGGCTATATATAGTTTCCTGATCACATATAGTTATGGAACTTATCAAGAAAGTTCATTTGTGTATTACTCAATGCTAGAAAGGAACTTCTAGTGATGAATATGTAAAATATTGATATTAACATGTCCTGAGCTTTCAGTGCTTCAACAAAATTTTCCAACTTTAATGTGGTATGCTATGGAAGGTTCGATAATACAGTCAGTTAGTCATCCAATTTTATAGTTTTCTCAGCTTTTAAGTTTACTACAATACTCTAATGTCAAGCGCACTGATCTGATCAATAAGATGTGATATAATATTCCACACTCAAAACTTTGGAAGCTTTGGCCTCCAAACAAGTGTAGTTCAACACTTCCAAAATAGGCGGTAATACAAGAAATTAAAACATTAATCTTCTTAGTTTTCTCAAAGAATGCAAGAACCCATCTGATTCTAAAATAGCATTGGCTCTTTGGTTTGAGCTTTGATAGAATGTACTTCCAATCAATATTGTTGAACATGAACATTGATGTTTTTGCAGTTACTTATGTAAGCATATTCTAATTGGTTTTCTATCAATGTATTGAAAGTATTTGTTTTTTTTTTTTTGTTTTTTTCGTTTTATTGATAAGAATCCTCCGCCCCTTGACACTTGAAGCGAAAGAGAGGCAGAGGCAAATTTCCAGCAGAATGCTGTGTGTTTAAATTAAGCATACAAAAATGTTGACCTTAAATTCATCCTTGGTTAATGTAAAACTTTTTATATTTATCAGTATTAATAAAAAAGGTAAGCACTAAGAAAATAATTTTTTTTTAATAACATGACACATCAACGAGTAATGGTATATAAATTCATTTATGCCAGTCATAGATCCATGTGGTAATATAATCTACTTTATACTAAAATAGAAAAATGAAGGGGAAGGAATAATGTTTAATGTATTACAAATTTTGAAATAGTTTATATGATACGTTTAATTTGGAACCAAGGTCAAATATTAACTAAAGGAGAAGGAAATTTATTATAAAACTCTTCAAAAGGGTAGAATGTGTTCACAATGAGATCACCACTTATAAAAAACATATAATTGAGAGTAGTGTCTCTTATTCACTACTGTATCGAATCCTTTTTACAACCATTTATATATATATATATATATACATATATATATATCACTACTATATCGAATCCTTTTTACAACCATTTATATATATATATATATATATACATATATATATATAGTGCTCTAAGTCTCAAAAGAGAATTATAATTATCCTTTTGTTCAACACACAAATCTAACTTATATAGAAAGAAACTCACAATAGGAAATTATTACTAATTAATTATAATTAAAAATTTAAACAAATTCAATCAAAATAACTCAAAAGAACTTGTAGAGAAATTAAAAAGATCTCATGGATATCCATATAAATATAATATTTATAACACTTCTCTTTGGATATGCATTTTGTAAAGAATATACCTTATTAAAACCTTCACTAGGGAAAAAAATTCAATGGGAAAAAAATCTCAATGAAGTAAAAAAGAGTATATCATTCTTTTAGCGAAAATTTGCCTCATTAAAAACTTTGTTAGAAAAATCCAATGGAAAAAACCATGGTCAAGAAAAAAAAAGTGCAACATATTAACTTCCCCTGTTGAGAATTTCATGAAGATCTTTGAGCCAGTGTTGTTATAAATAAATTTGTTAAGGATTACCTGAACAAATTTGCTGTCATAGATCAATATCATCACAATCTTTTTGCAATCACGAGAAAGAGCCTTGGTGAGGTGTAATTTGTTCTATCTCTTTTGATGCTTTATCATTTCAATTGAGCTTTTCATGTAGCATTATCTTTGTAGAATATAATAGATAGAAACTATTTACACCTACCCGACAGAAGCATTAGATATAAGATTCCATGATTATTTGTAATACCCTGAATAATAATAATAATAATAATAATAATAATAATAATAATAATAATAATAATAATAATAATATGAAAAATAAGAATTTTGAAGAATCCGAAATTATATATTTGAAGTTACGAGAGACTTAGATATAGTGGAAATAGAAAATATAAAATTTTGAGGATTTATTTTTGTAAAACTTTGAAAATATTGAACTAGGGTTACAGATATAGGTTGAATGCAAAATTAGAGCTGTTACAAAGGTATATAATGTAACTATTTTCTATTAAAATTTTGTGATTACTGGAAATTGACAAGTATGTTAAGTTTGAATTTAAAATGGGAGAAATAGAAAAGTTACTAAAAAGGGAAAATGGTCAATTTGAAGTTATTGAGAATTTGATCAAGTTTTTCCATTTTACCCTCTAATTAGTCGACTTCCCTTTCTTTTTCGTTGGACTTCAACTTAATGAAGTCATGTAAACTCCTTCATCTTCTTCCTCAAGCTTCCAACTCTTTCTTTATAGCTTCACTCTTTCTCTACAAGTAAGCTTATCAACTCTTCCTATTATTTTCTCAAGTTTTTATTACTAAATCTTCTCTTCTTCTTCTTTGATTTGATAACAAAATCATGTTGATTCATTGGGTGAAATTTCATAAATGAATTTTTGAAAATGTCTACTATTGTTCACATCATTATTCAACCCATGAATCAACATGATTTTTCTGATATTTTAGAACTTGAATATGTTAGATATAACTAGTTTCTATTAAATTGAATCATAATCTAAATATATAAGCTTAGTTAAAGAGAGAAATATTTGGAAAAGTGTCGGAGCTAATAGACTTTTCTTTATGTTCTTGAAGAGCATAGATAGATTTAGTGTGTAGCTGTACTTTGTATTTTCAACTAGTAAGGTGAATATTTCTTACCATTCTTATGAATTAATGTATGTTTCTTGATTGTTATCTCTTGAATAAATGAAAATGGTTGATGAAATGGGTTATGTAATTGTGAGGCATGATTTATGATTAAATGGTTTGATTAATGAATTAATTAGATGATGACTGAAATAAATGGATTTTGTGTATGTTTGAGCTAATAAAACATGTTGAAATAAGGTCTCAGGTCAGATTTTGCCTCATAAGTAGCTTCCCCTATTTTTTTTTTGGTTGTTTGCATGCAAAATTTGCTCATGTGAGTTGAATCACACCATTTTGAACTGAACCTTTGATCATGCTCGCAGAAACCTAGTAGTTTTTTTTTACTGATTCGAATCAAATTTTGAACTAAAATTTGACGATTCAAATCGACCTTCCCTACTTTGTTTATTTGATTTTGATCGCAATTGAAATTAGACTTTCTAAAAGTTTTCAAAATTTAACGAGCAAACTTACATTTTAAACTATATTTCCTCGAGTTGAATCAAGCTCTTTACAAATCAATTTTCTGATTTGAATTGTCATCTGCTTGTCTTCTTTAGTGATTCTAATTTAACAGATTTCACATTATTTAATAAATGCCTATGTCTCCTAATTTTATTCTAAATTCCTCAAATCACTTTTATAATGAATCCAAATAAATCAAACATAATAAATAGAGTTTATAAAAAATAGGAATCCCAAGTTGGTAATAAGGAATGGAAGTATTATGTACACAAGAGCATGCAATTAATGAATTTATAAACCTAAGTGATTATGAGACAAGAAAGTATGAAGATAATAATGAATGACTGTGATTACGGAAATACAACTACTATAAGTAGCATCATGGTGTAAGCTTGATGATGTACCTGAAATATCCAATAGTATATGATGTTTTGATGTTATGATTGTTGTTAGAATTGTAATCATTTGCAATAAATGATTATTTGGCTTAAAGCTTGTTTATGTATAAGAATGGGAATAAATTATTCTTTTATTGTGAATGCCATGGTTATATAAAGTGTGATGGCATTTGTGAATTTATGAATTTTGTATGCATGACACCATGAACGATATTGACATGTGATCACGTGATATTGATTGGGTATGATGGAGAATTATGAATCAGATCTTGAATTTGCACATTTTAAATTGATGAGTGGGATAAGGATGGATTGGAGGGAAAAGGCTGGGTTTATGTGGGATAAGTCTGGATTGGAGTAACAAGAAAATTTACATTCCTATTATGTAATACTAAATGACTTAGAATTATTTGAACTATTACAAATTATTATTATTTGATTAGAATACAAAGTGAGCTCAAATGTTGGCTAGTGGTGGCTTTGAGAGCCTAACTTGGCACCATGTTCAAAAGTAATATAATGTAAGTTTCATCATATACGAATCTCTAATTGTCAATGATTGCTTATGAAAGATTCTATAAGAATTAGCCAAACAAATAGGTATGAATACTTGTGTTTGTACATGCTTTGGTATTTAATCAATTTATAAGTCTAGTACGTTTTATTCATTGAACCCCAAACTTATTCTTCTGTGGAATTTTTTTTTTGTTACATTTTCAAGATACTACAAATCCCATCCTAGGAAATTGAGATGGATAATAATCTGATGGAGATAATAACTAACACTTACACCTCCATGATATCGAGTCCATTAGGAAGCTATCAGATAAATATCCATTATACCACCATCCTGAATCTATCAAGATGTGAAGTTTTACATGATGTGGAGATTATTCCACTTGAACTACCAAATGTATTGTTAATGATGGCCCTGGGATGGTTGACCTTTATGCTTGACCCTTAAAGGTCAACCATAAAGTTAAAATCTATTTTGCTATCTCCTGAGAACATGTAAACAAAAAGGGCCACATGGCTTAGTTACAATAACCTATATTTTGGTAATATGATAAGACATAGGTTGAGGTAACTTCTTTTGAATGTCCTATCTTTTTGAAAAGTGCTTTTGGCAATTTTGATAGTGGATCAGGCCCTAGGATGTAGAGTCGGTAGTAGTTATATGCTATAATTATTAGAGACATTTACATTTAAGCAAGACTGGTATGTAGCCTGTCGGGCAGTATTAGTGTAAATTAATTGATGTTTGTACATATTTTCTCATAAGTAACCTTATGTGTTGAGTTTGCTACAATGTAGTCATCTCTATTTTATAATGAGATAATTTTAGAAATAACTTAAGAAAGTGATAACAGGTAGTGATGGTAAAAAGGTTGGTGAGTATCTAGTGAATGAGTGATATTCATGTCGATCATGACCAAGACTTTAGGGTCATGACATTATTCCTACTACAGTCATGTGCACCAACTTGAGAAGTCCACCATTAGGGAAGACAACTTAAGATCACAACCCAAATATTTTATCAAAGGTCCTTAATCTCCTTCCTGAAATGTTAATCTTTTTTCAACTGATGACCTTTGGGAAGAATCTAGATCTCTTTATATAGGACTTAGATATGACCCTTTGATTAATACCCTCATTAAATAAGGCTTATTAATAGGGATGTCTCCTTATACATGAATATAGATATTCTATGTACATTTATTGAGTTATTTAGTTCACATATATGAATGAATACGTTAGTTTATGTATATGTATGGAGACTTGTTGACGGTGAAATTTAGTCAGGCTCTAACTCTTGTTAATAATAACAGTTCGACAATCCTCAAGCTGCAAACTGATTATAAGAAGAAGAAACTTGAGAGATTATCAGAGGAAGAACAACAAGAACAAAGAGTTTTTTAATGTGGTTCGACCAAAATCCATTATTGGGATTCTTACGTCCATGATTGATTTTATTGCTCTGAAAATTTTGCAGAGTTACAGTATCTAAATTCAGAATGCGTTCTAGTGATCCCCCTCCTATTTATAGAGGCTGAGAGGTTATAATTATAATTTTACAAGTTGTAATTTTATTACATCAAATAATAAATGTAAAAGATAGCCTAGACTATTGCAAATTGGCTTATGCGAGTTACTTTTTATGGGTGGGCCCCTGTGGGCTGCCTTTTACAGATTAGCCTTATAAGTTGAGTCTATGATAACCTCAGTGAGCTTCTAGCTGGGAGAGTTGTTATGTCTCGCAAGCTATAGCTCCCGTCTTGAGGTCATTAGCAACATCTACCTCATATGATTTGGCCTTGTGTAAGACTAATTGTTGGTCACGTGAGCTGGGACTATGGTCTTGGCCTGGTCCTTTGTTTTGAGCTCGTGGCTAGTGATCTAGTGCTTATGCTCAGTGACCTCAACCTCTGGGCGAGCTAGGCTTCTTCCATCTGGACTTACTTGTTGGGCTTTCGCCAGCCCATTTTGCATGACACCAAAATCCATCGATAACATTAGCCTCCCAGCTCTTAGTTCGTTCTGCAAACTAGAAGCTAAAACTTGCTGGCAATAGCCAATGATTAGTGCATGAATGCCGCTTGTTAGCGAACTTAAGTTGAATGCTCTGATAGGTTGCATGAAATTTTTAATGCCTCTGCGCCTCAACTGGACCAGAGGTCACAGTTAGTAAAGAGTTTATTTTGAGCACCTCTGCGCCTTAATCGGACCAGAGGTCGCAGTTGGCAAAAAGTTTATTTTGAGCGCCTCTACGCCTCAACTAGACTAGAGGTCACAGTTGGCAAATAATTTATTTTAAGCACTTTTGCACCCCATTTGGACCAGAACCTCCGTGCCTCAACTGGACCAGAGGTCGTAGTTGGCAAAGAGTTTATTTTGAGCACCTTCGCACCTCAACTAGACCAGAGGTTGCAATTAGTAAAAAGTTTATTTTGAACGCCTTCACACTTCAACCAGACTAGAGGTCGCAGTTGGCAACAAGCATACACATGGTGCTTGAGAAAGTCGATCGTATGCAAGCTCAGAGAGCTGTATGTGCTCAATGGCAAAAAGTAGATTGTATACATGTAAGTAAAATGTTGCTTTAGGGCAGTGCCAATGGCATACCAAAGCTGCTTTCAATAGAGACAAAGAGGAAAACTTAGACACTAGCTCTTAAATATCATTACAAAATAGTTCTCATCATGGATGTTTGCCCTTGCTTGGGATCCCTTTGTTAGGGTCGTTACCCCATAGGTCACACCACGAATTCTCTTAGGTGGCCTTTCTTGATTAGGTCTTCAATAGCATGCTTGAGTTCTTGGCAATTCGAGGTTCCGTGCCTGATTTCGTTGTGATAGGCATAAAAATTTTCTTTGTTCCTTCGCCTGTAGGGAACCTTGGAAGCGTTAGGCCTCCTGAAGTCCTCTCTATCCTTTTTTGTTATGTATATCCTATCCTGAGAATCGGATAGGGTGCTGTAATTGTCACAGCGACCTTGACGATGAGGGCACTCATTTCTAACTTTCTGTTCAGGTTGGCCTTTAGAGTCATCCCTGTGATCACTTTTGCCATTGCCAGAGTTATTCCTCTTCTTACTTTGATCAAGGCCACCTACCTTTCTCTTTTGATCGCGTTTGCTTTGGTCGAAAGTTTCCTTCCATCTGATCTGCTTAGCAACTTGTTCATAAAACTCACCTATATCTATGACTAGGGACTTGTATATACTTTTAAATAACTTTCCATCCCTGTGAAGTCCTGTTAAGATTGCAGTCAGGATGCCTTCATCCATGGGCTTCTCCACGTTATTAACCTCACAATTGAATTGGGCAATGTAATCCTTTAGTGATTCATGCTTATGTTGAAAGATTGCCGTAAGGTGACAGGGGGACTAAAACTGCCTTTTTAGCGCCTTGTACTAGGTAAGGAATTTTTCCTGACATTCTTCCTAGTTGCCAATGCTCCAAACTGGGAGGTTCCTAAACCACATTTGAGGTATATCTCCCAGTGTAGCTGGGAAAACTTGGCACTTAATAAGGGGATTATTTGTTTGGAGATCCATCTAGATGTTGAACATGTCTAGGTGGTAACACAGGTTGCTATCCCCATTGTATAACGGAATAATGGGAATCTTAAGCTTGTGGGGGGAGAGGTTCCATCTCAATTTTCTTAGAGAAGGGAGTCATTTCCTTAGAGCGCCTTCAGTTGTCTTGAGCTCAAGGGTGCTCTTCTAATTGCTTCACCCTCTGAAGTAACTCTTCTACCAGCACACACAATGTCCCAGATCACTGATTGGAAATCTGGTGGCTCCTCTTATCTTCTTGGTCACTTGAGCAGCGACCCAAAGTTTATTCTTATGAGCAACATCTTGAAGAATCTTCTTGATTGGCTTTGCTCAAACATTCAGCTTGTTACTGTTGATGCATGTTTTTAGGTGTAATGACCTTGGCCTGCCTTTGCATACCCTGAGCTTGTGCTTGCGCTAACACTACAATTGCTTTAATCAACTCTCCCATCATGTTTTCTAGTTTCTCTTGACACTGACGCCAGGTTTGTGCTCTATTAGTCCCATTAACAACAGTAGCAGGTTGGTAAAAGCCCACTGGGGGGAAGCATGTGGCAACACCTATAACAGGAGTAGTGAAGGAGTCTGTCGTAGATACGTGACCTTCCGACTGATCAACCAGAGCGTTTGAAGTTCTGGTGGTTCTTCCTCTCGCCATTGCAGATGCACAAGAGATCACTTAGAATATAGAAAATGAACTAGAATATAGATGAGGGCCCTTCCTCTAGCGCCAAAATATTGACGGTGAAATTTGGCTAGGCCCAAACTCCAGTCAACAAGAATAGTTTGACAATCCTTAAGCTATAAACTGATTATAAGAAGAAACTTGAGAGATTATTAGAGGAAGAACAACAAGAATAAAAAGTTTTTAAGTGGTTCGGCCAAAATCCACTGTTAGGATTCCCACATCCATGATTGATTTTATTGCTCTAAAAATTTTGCAGCGTTACAATATCTAAATTTAGAATGCCTTCTAGTGATCCCCTTCCCTATTTATAAAGGTTGAGAGGTTACAATTATAGTTTTACAAGTTATAATTCTATTACATCAAATAATAAATGTAAAAGATAGTCTAGACTACTGCAAATTGACTTCTACAGGTTGCTTTCTATGGATGGGCCCCTATGGGCTGCCTTTTACAGATTGGCCTTGTAAGTTGAGTCTATGAGTAACCTCAATGAACTTCTAGCTGGGAGAGGTGTTGTGTCTCACAAGCTAGAGTTCCTATCTTGGGGTCGTTAGCAACATCCAGCTCGTGTGATTCGGGCTCACGTAGGATGAACTGTTGGTCACGCGATCCAGAACTGTGGTCCTGGCCTAGTCTTTTGCTCTGAGCTCGCGACTAGTGATCTGGTGCTTATGCTCAATGACCTCGACCTCTAGGCAAGCTAGGCTTTTTCCTTTTGAACTTGCTTGTTGGGCTTTCGCCAGCCTATTTTGCATGACACTAAAATCCACCCATAACAAGATTGTTATTCTATGTACATGAATTAGGAGTCCCATAAATTCTCTTCATAAATTTGGGTTCAAATGAATCTTCATAGGTGTAAAGAATCCAACATATTCCCATTCACCTATGAAAAGCTCAACCATCTGACTATTTTATTGTAAGAGTTTAGTTCATACAAACAAATGGGTCATGCAATTAGCGCATACACATGCATTTGTGAGCTTCAAATTAGAAACCCGCATGGGTTAGAATAAAGAAATCATTATACAAAAAACACAAATAAAAATCTCAGGATGTATCCTTGTACCCCAGACTTGTTTGTTTACATTGGATAAAGAATATCTTAATCCTTAAAAAAAAAAAAATATCCTAAATCCCATCTCATTATCACATGTATCTACAGCTACGTCCAAAACCCCCACTGAGATGACATAAATGGCATACTGATGAATACATTGATATGTGTAAATTCAAACACATCTTTCTTATGCCTTTATGATATTTAGATTTAAGACGACTGCTTTCCTAATAGTGTCCCTTTAACGTGCATCATTCATGAGTATGGGCAACATACTAGAGTAGCAACATTAACCTTTCACCTTACGTCATAGTCAAAAGTCACATAGGGTACAAATTGAACTTTCTAGGACTCACACAATGAGGAAGTAAGGATCCATTCACTCATTTCCAATGGTTGCCTAGCACATGTAGTATGAAATGCATGCTACGGTAGAGTACTTTGTCACTTCAAAGTGTATATCTAACTCTTAAAACATCGTACAAGTTTTAGTTATTTGTTATTTATGCACCTAACTCAAGTCCATTCTTTGCTATCAGTAGTGTAAAAGAAAGACTCACTTGACTTTATTATAGGCTTCATGGATGTGGTTAGAAATCATTAATGTTAGTCCACTAGATTAGTTAAACCTCATCCTGAACTTTATTTAGGGTGAATTTTAAGCTAAACTCGCTACCTAAGCACTAAAGCTTCATCAAGTCTCATTTTTGCTCACTTCTCAAGGCGCCAAAAGCGATTGCTCGTGTGAGTGAGCCAATCTTTACCTACTAACATGCATCAAAATAAAAAAAATATGTTGAAAAATTAAACAACCCATTTATTAATTCAAGAACATAATGTCTGAACAAATCATCAAATGAGGTTACATTGTTTAAAATCTAAGAGACTTTACATGTGTAACAAATGAGTTCTACAAATAGGTTTAGTAAGTGCATCAACCATTATCTTACTTGTAGAAATATGCTTCAAGATCACTTTGTTCTTTGTTACCATGTCTTTAACATAGTGATTTCTAACTTAAATATGTTTGATTTTTTCATGATATTTTGGATCCTTGGCATACAATTATGCAACCATATTATCACAATAGATTATTATTGGTTCCTTAGAATGAACCATAATATCTATATGGTATAGAAATCTTCTCAACCAAACAACTTCTTATGTTGTAGAGGAACATGGTATGTAGTCTGCCTTTATTGTAGACAAGGGCCACATAAGATTGTTTCTTGCTACTCCAAGATATCGTCCCATCTTTAGGCAAGAAATCATAATTTGATATAGATTTATGCTCATCCATATCTCCTAACCAATTAGCATCACAATAACTAGTCAAGGACAAATCCTTGCTTTAGTAGTATAACATGTAATTAGCTGTTCCCTTTAGGTATAAAAAATTTCTCTTGACTGCTTTCCAAAGTACCGATCTTGGATTAGATTGAAAATAGCTAACTAATCCAATGACATTACAAATATCTAGCCTAATACACATTATTTCATATATTAAGCTTTCGACAGCACTAGAATAAAGAACACTTGCCACTTTTTCTTTCTCCTTTGGAGTTTCTGGACCCAACTGTATACTTAATTTTAAACTTTTTTCCATGAGTGTAACAATAGACTGGCAAATTGTGCATATGGTATATTTCTAGTATTTTGTTGATATAGGTTTCTTGAGACAAGCCAATTAGTCTCTTGGACCTATTCCTTACTATTTTGACACCAAGCACATAGTTAGCTTCACCCATGTTTTTCATTTCAAAATTTTAGGAAAGCCACTTCTTGATAGCTTCAATTAAAACCATGTGATAACACAAGATTTGACATAATTAATTGCCCTCATACTTAGCATTTTAAGAGCTAAAATGTCACGTTTCCAGCTGAGTTAT
>JANHAO010002450.1:0-28979 GCA_026873985.1 Saraca asoca
GTCAGTTATGTTTCTCCAAACTAACTGAGTCGTGTCCACGTGTGTGTTCAAATGTAACTCACTTACATCTCAGCCTTGGAGGTCGACTGCTCATCATATGAGAAACACCCAATCGTCTAGTCTCAACAGATCTAATAATGCCCAGTCATCAGATCTTAACTAGTGTCATTTTAATGCAGAAGTTTATATCATTAACAATCACCTTCACAATCCCATAACCCCTTATAAGATTGATTGAATGAGTTAACTTCTCACCACGGACTTCATCTTATTTATGCAATACACGATGAATGCAATATAAGATGAATATTCACCCTTTAATATCCAAATCCACAGATCGCTTAGTAATAGATGCAATAGAGTCCAATCAAATTAGCCCTAGGGCACCCATCTATACTAACACAACTTGGTTACGGGCACCGAAGAGTGAGCTACTCCTATTGCAAGTTCTGAAGAACCAAATGACCAAATTAGATTACAAAGAAAGGTATGAAGAATCAGTTACTTACAATGATAAAAATAGATGAAGAGCTCCAGGTTCAGGATAAGGAGAAGGCAGAACTCATGGATGAGCTGGCCATGGTCTCTGCTAAGGTGCTAGAGCTGAGGGAAAAGGTCAAGGGCATTGTGGCCACCGTATCTCAAGAAACGATGGATTGTGAGGTTATTACATTGAACCTCGACATTGTAACCAATGAGCTGACAAAAGCAAGGATGGATTTCGATATTGCTCACAGGCATGCTGAGTAGGCAGAGTAACAAGCTCAGATCATAGAGGAGCAAGCTAGGTTAGCTGAGTAGTGAGCTATGACTGGGGAATAGTGAGCTAAGGTTGCCTTGGAAGAGTTGGAAGCAGCCACGAGGGATGCTACTCTCAAAGACGAAGAGGTTGCTAAGGTCAAGGTGGAGACTACCTCTCTTGTCACAAAAATAGCTAAAAAGGTAGAGTCTAAGACTCATGCCGCCTTCCTTTACACTTTGTGGTAGCATCATCCTCAGTTGGACTTTTCTTTCTTCCACGAAGAGGCCATTACTAGTATGGAGCGCTACAAGAGGAGGGCAGCCAAAGCCAGTTCTTCCAAGAAAAGTGCAAAATCTATGGTTGAAGCTCTTCCTATTGAGGATACCACTTGAAAGGAGAGTAGCTCACAGATCCTGGATGTTGCTACAGACCAAATGACAGGTGACCTTGTTGCTTCTCCTGCTAGCTCTTCACCTTGTGAAGGCTCTACTCCTGCAGGTCAGACCCCCTTAGGCTAAGACTTCTATAAATTTTTGTATTTATTTTTGAGACTTTGTACAAACTTCACTTTTTTTTAATGAATTTTTGTGAAATTCTTATTCACTTTTTCTTAACTCTATAATTGGTTGTTCCATAAGAACAACTTTGTAAAATTTTACAAGAATGAAGGCTCAATGAATGGGAACCTGGTTAAGTTTCTGTTTCATACATCATTTTCTTTCTTATGCAAGGCTTCATTGGAATTTTATTTAGAAACAATCAAACATATACATAAAAATTCGAGGGAACACTTATGTGTGTTTTACAAATTTGAGTAATTTTACAAAATTTGGACTTTCACAGGTAATACAGGTGAAGATGATTGGCGTTCCAAGCTTAAGGGAACTCTGTTACGTTTATATCTATCAAATGATAAGCCTCATGACTAATAACCTTCTTGACGAGGTATGGGCCTTCCCAGTTTGGCCCAAGGTTCCTTCGCTGGCCTTGCGAGCACTAGGGAGGATTAGATATAGAACGAGATTGCCAGGTTTATAACTTCGAGCCTGAACCTTTCAATTGCAATACCATGTGACTTGCTGCTAGTAAGTCCCAATCCTGAGGCGAGCTCTCTTCCTTGTCTCTTCTATGAGGTCTAGATTTGCTGTGAGTTGTTAGTTGTTGACCTCTAAATCAAAAGTCATCCTTCGCTATGATGCAACTTTAAGTTCTACCGGGATCATTATTTCGGATCCATAGACCATTGAGAAGGGAGTTTCTCCTGTCGTGCTCCAGGCTATAGTCCTATAGGCCCAAGGCACTTTTCGTAACTCATCCGCCTATGCATCTTTTTTAGCCTCCAATTTCATCTTCAAGATATGTTTGATTATCTTATTGATAGTTTTTAGTTGCCGTTGGCCTACGGATAGTCTATAATGAAAAAGCACTTTACAATCCTAAGATCATCGTAGAACTTGAGAAACCACTCACTGTTAAACTGAGTCCTATTGTCGGTTACAATCTACTGAGGGACTCTAAATCTACAGATGATATTATCCCATACAAACTTTTCAATCTTTGTAGAAGTGATCTCCGTAAGCTCCCTCGCTTCCACCCACTTGGTAAAATAGCCTATAGCTACCACTACATGTTTGCAATTTCTATGTGTTGTAGGGAGCAGTCTTATTAAGTCCATGCCCTAAATCGTGAAGGGCCATAAACTAACCATTTGCTACAAGTAGGCTAGTGGGGCTCGCAGGATCTGACGAATCTTTAACACTTATCGCATCTCCTAACAAACCCAATTGTGTCCTGTTTCATCGTGGGCCTATAGAACCCATGTTAGAGAGCCTTTTAGGCTAAAAACAGCCCTTGGCATGATTTGCACAATGGCCAGCATGGATTTCTTCTAGAACAGTGTCACAATCAAGACCATCAATGCATCTTAGAAATACGGTTGAGAACCCTCTTTTGTACAGTACATCATCATGGATGTAATATCTGGCCACTTGAACTCATAACCTTCGGGCCTCAAGTTTATCCTCTGGCAGTTTCCCATCTTACAAATAATCCAGGATCGGATTCATCCAGGATCTCAATGCCCTGGCAATTATCATCATGGCATCCTTTTGTTCTATGCTTGAGGATGAGAGGAACTCCACTGGGATCACCCCCAGGAAATCAGAGTCCTTAGTCATGGGAAGGTGATCCAAAGTATCAACATGTGCATGCTGGGCTCTCGGTATTTGGTTGACCTCGAAATGCTGAAACAAGCTTAACAGTTCCCAGACTTTCTACAAGTAAGTAGTCATCTTTGGCCCTCTGAGTTTGCTATTCTCCTCGCATATAGGAAACAAGCTGGGAATCACTAAAGATCTTTATCCTCTTAGTTGGCACCTCCTTGGCCAATCGTAGTCTGGCTAACAAAGCTTCATACTTAGCTTCATTTTTTATGGCTTGAAAGCCGAACCTTAGTGCATAGAGAACCCTTTGGGCTAATAAGGAGCACCCCTGCCCTAGCCTTTTATTCACTAGACGACCCATCGACGTAGAGTTCCTAACTTGGAGATTTCGATGCCTCTATTTCCTCTTGTATGAGGCCAGTGAATTCTACTATGAAATTCACTAGAGCTTACCCTTTAATTTATGGTCTAGGCTTATATTCAATCTCGAACTGAGTTAGCTTGATCGTCTATTTGAGAAGGCGTCCTTAGACATCCATTTTTTAAAGGACTTGTTTGAGGGGGAACTGTGTCAACACTTTGATGCTGTATGCTTGGAAATAGGGTCATAACTTTCTCGAGGCAACTATGAGGCAGTAGGTAAGTTTTTCCATAGGTGACTACCTTGTCTCCATGTCCAATAATCTTTTGCTCATATAGTAGATGTGGAACTAAGCTCTATCTTCTTCTTGCATTAGGGCCGCGCTGAGGGCATGTTGGGACACTCCCAGGTAGGCAATTAACTTTTTACCCTCTTTTGCCTTTGGCAAAAGGAGAGCTCTCTCGAGATACTATTTGAACTGTTGGAAGGCATCCTAGCATTGCTGGGTCCATTCGAATCTCTTCACCTTCTTCAGGACGTTGAACAAAGGGATATATTTATCCGTTGCTTTGGAAATAAACCTGCTTAGTGCTGTGACTTGGCCATTAAGGCTCTGCACATTTTTAAGCCTAGTGGGGGATCTCATATCAATTAGGGCTTTGATTTTTTTTAAGATTGGCCTCGATCCCCCTGTTGTTTACCATGAAGTCAAGAAACTTCCCAAGAGTAACCCCAAACGCGTATTTGTGTAGATTCAGCTTCATCTAATACTTCCTTAGGATTTGGAACATTTCTCCTAGATTACGGACATGGTTGGCAACTTGTTCAAACTTTACCAACATGTCATCCACATACACCTCCATAGTCTTTCTGATTTGATCTTTGAACATTATCTTTACCAACCACTGGTAAGTTGCCTTGACATTCTTTAGCTTGAAGGGCATCATTTTATAGTAGTACAATCTGCGGTTGGTGATGAATGAGGTGTGCTCTTCATCCTGTAGGGCCATGGGAATCTGGTGGCCTAAAAATCCATTTGGACATTAAATACGTCTAAATGGTTGTATGGGTCACTATCCCCATTATATAGCAGGATGTTCAGTATCTTAAATCTTCGAGGAAGAGGCTCAGTCTCAATCTCTTGAGTGAAGGGTGACCTCTTCTTATAACAATCTTGGCTACTGTGAGCTGCAGGTCACTTCTCTAGCTGTCAAACCCTCTTTAGCAGCTCTTCGATTGTTGGGTCTAGAGTCTTGGATCGACAACTGGTGCTTTGTTGACTCCTATTACCCTTGATCATGGGAGTTGTGATCCGAGGTTTTATGCTTCCTACTACGCTAATGTCCTAATGAGCGATGGTCTGTCCTATGTTCACGGTCGGTCTCGCTTGAGCTCTTTTCTTTGCGAGAGCTCTAACATTGTTGGCCATCCTCTTGATCATCCTCACGGACTCGATGGACTTTTGATCTGAGTAGGGAGTTGGATGAGTGGATAGAACCAGCTCATCGATGCTCTTCCCTAATAATCTTCTCCTGTTAGGCCCCGGGTTGCTGGGGTCCCCCTTTAGGCCTAACAACCTCCACTTGCCTCTGTGCACCCTAAGCTTATGCCTGAGCCAATGTTCTCACCACATCGACTAGCTCCCTAGCAGTATTTTCAAGCGTTTCCTAACGCTAGAACCATGCTTGCTTGAACTCCATTTGCATCAAAGGCAATAGGCTAATGGGAAGTGGGCGGTGTCATTCTAATGGTAGTACCTATTATTGGAATGGCCGAGATACCTGTCGTAGGGAAGGCTAAGCCTCCTATTGGTAATCTTTCTCCTTGTTGTTGTATGCAATCGTCAGGTTGGCCAGCGATAGCACCAAAACTTCTGGTAGTCCTTCCTCTTGCCATGGCAGTTTGACAGTAGATCAAAGGGAATGAGAATGCAGTTGTGGGGGCTCTCCTTCTAGTGCCAAGATGTTGACAATAAAATTTGATTCAGTGGATCCAAATTTTAGTTAACAGAGATAGTTTAGCAACACCCCCAAACTGCAAGAAGATAATGCAAGCGAAAACGGGAAAATAGAGAAGAAAGGGGGAAAGACAATAAACATAGTATTTTATTAAGGTCCGACTAAAGTCAGTTTAGCCCCTATGTCCACAATTATTTGTATTCGCTATTGAATGGTGGTTTCTCCATATGGTTTGGAGTTACAATCTCAGTGTTCTCTCACTGTTCTGGCAGAGCTTCTACATGCAATTTTCTCACCTACTTGTTACAATGATCTCCCTCTTCTATTTATAAAAATGGAGAAGGATACAAGTGTAATTTGATAGATAGTAAAAAGATTATTTTCGTTGCATCGAGTATTAAATGCTAGGCATTGAGCAATTAATGTTGGGCAAATCATTGTCGGACTGTTGACAGCGGATGTGTTGATTTTGATGGCTGACCTGTCGATTGGGAATGCGTATTTCCAATTGTTGATTGGATTTCCATACATATGCCTAGCTCGTTGACTTAGCGACCTGAGGTTGAGTTAAATGACCTGACAGTTGCACTGGTTGATCTCGTTACATTCGCCCAACGAGTTTCTTTGAGGACAGCTGGGATGACGTGCTCCAATTAGCAAGCTGGGGTTTTCTTCAACGAGCTGGTGTCCTAAACTTGTGCCTGGCCAGCTGACACCTCTGCTGAGCAACCTTAATTCCCTGGGTGGTCTAAGCCTCTCTTGGCTGGACTTGTCTCTAGTTGAGCCTTGGCCAGCTCAATTTGCGATGTTTGGAGAATACCCATAATAGGACATATCGGCCTTTTATAGTATGCAAAAACATTAAACGTCGGTTAATATGTTGGAACTAACATGTATATTAGATATTTATATCAGTTCCTAATATAAAACCAACGTCTAATCTATAACCCTTTATATAACTGTGTTTTTTAAATTATTTTATCAACCTACATCGATTCCTAAATAAGTTGATATCTAATTTACGTCTCTTCATCTACCGAAAAATAAACACTTTGAATTTATTTTAAATTATTTTCATTATTTTTATTGTCTCAGTAAAATGAAAAAAATTAATGATCATTAGAGAATTTTACAATTACTTAGTATTAAAAAATAAAAAATAAAAAATAAAAAATTAATTATAATATTATCATATTAGTAAATTAGTTATACATAAATAATTTGATAAGAATTCAATTGATAAATTAATAAAAAAATTATTTGACTTTGAAATGTAATCAAATAAGAATTTAATTGATAAATTAATAAATTTTGTGATAATTTAGGAGTCATAGATTTTAAATATTGTTTAAATTTAAATGGTGTAAATTTAATAATTCTAAAAGTACATCAATTCTTTAACTCAAATCGACTTTAAACGTAATATTAATTTTAGATATTGATTATTTAATAAGAATTGTTGTTATAATTTTTTTCGTATTTACAAAAATATTATCTCACATATATATGTCGATTTAACTTTCATTTAATATTTATTTAACTATGTCATTTTTGCATTTTGTAAAAGTAATTGGTCAATATTTTGAATTGTGTCATATTATATTAATTTTTTTTACTCACTTTTTCTCGTGTCTGCAGTTAAATTTCACTGTGAAATTCGTTGTACCAATGAGAGAGTGAGAGAAGCATTTTCCAGTACCTGGCAACGTTGCCAAGTGAAGACTCCAGTTAAAGTCTGTAGGACTGCAACCAACTTTCCTGATGCATATCACTCTGGTTGAATCTTGAGGGAAATTTGACCCATGGATCACTGCATAGTGTACGTAGTTGTAATGTCTGATCACAGAAGGTATCCAAAATTAATGGAATTGTAAGTGGTACAGTAGAAAGTAGGTAAGGCCATATTTACTACCAGAGTTGAATTGTGTGATTCTCATTCAATTGGAGCCTGGAGGGCTTAACTAGTAGCTAGCTGCTGTGAACGTAAGAGACCCAGTCCAGCTGTTGCATACAGAGAAGGCAAGTTAAAGTGGGTCAGCTACTACTGTTAATTTAAGACCTTCCACCAAACCCTATTAAAGCCACCCATACTTACTTCATGAACCACAAAAGCCAGACAGTTCTCAAAGAGGAAGCTGTTAGGACCACCTTCATCCATGCAACTCAATTTCAAATGCTGATATATGGTAGAAAACTTGTATCAAAGATCGGATAGATGTTATGACCTTTGATGTCTTCACGTAGGATTAAAGGGGAATTTCTTGCTTCTTTATACAAGTGCTGTAAAGTAATCCACTCATAAAGAATCACACTATTATATAAATGAGATAAAGATTCCATGTCTCTAAAATGCATATTGTAATTGGAAAGATAAAGTGTATAATTATAGAAGAAAATTAACTTAATAAAAAATAATTTTATATTTGTAATGATATTTTCTTGATTTCTCATTAATAATTATAATGATACACTTACTTTTTAATTAAAATATATATTAGATTTTAGAAGAGTTAAGTTCATTAAAAAAATGTATTTATAGGCACATTTCTTAATTCAATTTAATAATGCATCATTTAAAAATTAATTTAGTTTAAACAACTTATATATAGAGACATATATTCTAAATGTGAATGAAACAAGAGAGTGCCCACTTTTTTGAAAGCAAGTTGGTTTTGATGTCTGGGAATTCAATGCTAGTCCTGAATTGGGCCAGTAAAAGAAATTAAACATTAAAACCTTTTCCAATCGTTTTATTGGACATTATAGTACTTTGCTTCCATGTGAAGAATTTATTACTAGCTAGATGTCGATATATGATTCCACCCTTTGGCAAAAGAAGGAAAGCCATTTTTATATTTAATCACATGGTTGGCTGGAAATTAATATCCCAATCTCGGTACACATTAAATATGTCTGATACGCCTATAAATGGACTTAACCAAACATAGATCTATAAATTATTAATAATTGGTGTATCTTAATTGTTTCCAACTCACGGGAACAAATGGCTTCATAGGATGCAATGAAGTTTTGCTAAGTAGCTTCATTAAATAAAGATATTGCATATCTTAATTTATCAGGCTAAGTAGCTAGATTTATCAAGAAAATAAAAATAGCATTTCCTTACACCTTCGTTTCTAAAGCGGTTTCATGGAACGGAATGTAAGATCATTTTTTTATAATTAACTCCTTTTGAGTTTGAATATATAATACACCGACAGTACCAATGGAAAGGAAGATACTAAGTAAATTTTGTTGATATTTATTAGGAGGGACGGAGATGAGAGAGATCATTGGAAGACGTGTCTTCAAATCTTAATATTTTTATATTTATGTAAAATAATTTTATATTACTCTTTTAAAAAATTTAAAAATTATATATATTTTATAAAATTTTGATATTTGACTTTTTTTTTGTTAGTAACTCTGTTAGGTAGCATGAACACGCGGATACGAATATGGGATATAACATTTTCAACGCATGAATATGACATTTTTAATATATAGACACAGAAAAATATAAACATCGATACACAGACATAACTGTTATATAAAATATGTTATATAAAATATTAGTGGTTCATAAACTCTGCCATTACTTCCTTGCCCTGCTCACAACTTACCATGTGAAATGATAATATGAAAAGTTATGTAGTGCACAAAGCCAAGTACGTAGTAGAAAGAAGAAAAACATATGATATTACTTTCCAAGAGCAAATCCAACACGTAAAAGAACTGGTGGAATGTTCGACCAAACCTAAGCAAAGACTGAACTGAAAAAGTGGCATTACAAACATAATACTAAGAACTTTTACGTACTCGGCTATATAACTTTCACATAGTTCCATTACAAACCGTAAAATACTCCCAAAGACATAGCCATTTCAACAATCACGCTTACCATTATTTTACAACCCGAAAATTACAGAAAAAATAAAACGTAAACACTGTGGCGATGATAAAAGAAATGGTGATTCATTATTTATCACTTTCATGGGAAGGGAAGAACACCGGTGCCACCACCAACACCGCCACCCACACCACCACCAGCACCAGCACCTCCACCAAGTCCACCTACACCACCGATCCCGCCAAGACCACCTATCCCAGAAGCGCCACCGAGGCCACCGCCGAGTCCACCACCAAAGCCACCGCCAACTCCGGCACCGACTCCTCCGAACGGTAGTCCGTTGCTACCAACGCCTGAATAACCACCAACGCCGCCGTAGGTGAGGAAGTTCTTCTGGTCCTTCAAACCGGCATCACTAGGCACAGTTCTGGCACTAGCAGCAACGGCAAGGGCAAGAACCAGCAGAATACACCACCTAGCCATGGCTTCTCTGATCTCGGTGTCTCTCTCAGGAAAACACTATGAAGAAACACTACGTAGCTGGAGCTTGTCTCACTCTTAGAGTTAGTAGTGGTGAAAAAGGAGCGTTTGGATGTCTCCTTTTTAAAGAGAAAAGGGATGCATGGTGAGGGGGCAGTTGAGCAAAGTAAATGAATTTTTAATGCCATTGCACGGCTTTGCTATCAATTTTATAAGTATTTTTAATTTGAATAATATTATTTCTATCTTTTTTTTTCAAAATTACAATTAGTTTCTCATATTTATTTATTACTTAAAAGAAGCCAGAACTTATCAAGTTAAACTCCTTTTTATAACATAACATTTATTTAACATTTATCTCATCCATACTTTATTTATATAACCATAATCAAAATGAAAAGAATAAAAAAAACAATTCTTAATCATGTTACTTGCAAGTAACTAACCGATAGATTCAAAATTAAATTTTAAATATTTTATTTTGACACTGATTTTTTAAATGGCCTTGAAATTATAAAATTATTCGTATGTGTATGACTTTTTCAAATATTAGGATTTAAAAGAAATAAGAATATAATATTTATTATTTTAAAATAAAAAATATTTTTTCTATTATCATAAATTTCATATTATTTTATTAATCATAAAATATATATCTTTATTTTTTATGTAAATAAAATAAGAATTTTTAATCGAAAATAGCTAAACATCTTTAATGTTAGCTGGCACGAGTTGCAGTTGCAGAGAAATGCAAATGTCTGTGACACTTGCTAGCTAGCCAGTAGCTAGGACGGTTAATGTTTCCAATTTCCATTCACTTTTGTCAGATGTCACCATAAAACTTTCACTAAACCATCAATCTAACACTATTTGGTAGTTGATGGAGCAACCTCCTTTGGTTATACATTGAGAGAGCCCATGGGCTTAGGCTAGATTTTGGGATTTCGTGGGCTTATGGTTACTTCAATTTCTTAAAATCTGTCCCAATCTCTTACCTGTTCCTCGGTGGTCCGTACAGCTTAACGTGATTGAAGGCATGGATTAGTTTGGGCCCAATTGACGATGAAAGACATGAAAATTGGGCCCTGGTTTGACCTAAAAAGATTTGGGCCTTATGCATTTACCTCCCAAAAGTTTGATCGAAGATTCTGATATACTTCATGAAATAAATAGATATAAAAAAAGAATGAAATAGGTACAGTATCTAAAAGTGGAATTTCTTGTATGCTTTTGAATACATCTTTCTTCTAATGAAGTAAGAATTTTCATTTATTGAGAAAATAATAAAATATATTACAATTTCTCTTCATCCATGTCCCGCCAATCCAACCTTAAAAATGTAACATGTTTGATTGGACACCATATTTTTATGTAAATTAGGCTAATTTTATACATGTTATCCAGGCTGTGGAGAGATTGTGAAGAAGTAAGTGATGCAACTAGTATTTTTCTATTTTGCTAACCTTTGCTTGTTACTCCCACACTCGCCTTCCTTGAAATACATATAATCCCTTTATATTATGTTTTGTATGAATTTTTTTTAATATTTAAAAAGATATAATTAAACCTTCAAACTATACATATTGAATGAAAAATTCTCTTATTTTTTAAGCTACAAAAGTATTGAAAAGATGATAGTGCTGTAAGAGACATATTTGCATACGTATCTTGTGGGAAAAATAGAGTTTTGTGGAGCATTATGTTGATGAAGTCGTCTTTGAGGCATCCCTTCCTAACCTCATAGAAGTACCAATTAAGGGGAAAGGAAAATTAATAGAATCTGAAACAATTTCAAAGAAAGGAAATAGTAAAGGGAGGAAAAAGTGTATTGATGACAATATATATGCAGATGATGAAGAAATAAATTTGGATGGATGGATGATATTCCAGATCTATTTTTTCAGAACGATGTCAATGAGATTGCGGATGAGGTTAGGGCCTGCTTGAACAAGAATCAATGCAACTTTGATAACGATGGGCCATTTGAACAAGTGGAACCTGAGTTTAATGCTATAATTTGTAACGTGGAACATGAATGCCAATCTGATTTTGCAGGTAGTGAGGAGTTGCTAAGCATGCCAAAATCTGATAGAGAAGGTGGAAATGTAGTAAAGTGGTCACAGTTCAACTACAACACTGACTTAAAAAGACCTATCAAGTTGGAAAAGGATGAAATTTGTTGATTTTAAGCAGTATAAGGATGCTTTAAAACATGTTTTAAAGAATGGGATTGACGTTGAATATATTGACAATGAGAGTGCAAGGATCACAGCAAAGTGATAAAGAGGATGCGCCTGGAGGATCCGTGCATCAGAGAACTAAAAGGAGACATATTTTCACATCAAGACATTCTAAAACCCAAAACATGAAATTTGTGGGCTTGAAACTAATAACAAGAAGGCCATTTCCACTTGGCTAGCTAACAAATACGTTGATCATATCAAGGATCAACCAAATTGGGATAATGTAGCCATGGCAAAACAAATTTGTAGGGATTACTGGACAAATGTTTCTAGGTTCCAATGCTATAGGGCAAAATTGAATGCTCAAAAGAAAATAAATAGTGAATTTGGGATATGAAGCTATTCTTTTGCTGCAAACTAACCCTAGATCTACCATAAAAATTTCATTAGAAGATGGTTTATTTCAAAAAATGTATGTCAATCTAGATGTATACAAGAAAGGTTTTTTGCAAGCATGGGTGCCTATCATAGCATCTGATGGTTAATTTTTGAAGACATGTTATGAGGGTAGTTAGTTTGTGCAGTTGGGAAGGATGTTAATGAAACCATGTACCCCCATTGTATATGCAGCAGTTGAGAAAGAATGTATTGACAACTGGGGCTAGTTCATAAGTTTGCTATTGGGGGACCCTGGATCCGTTCAAGAGAAAGGATGAGTGTTTATCTCTGATTAACAGAAGGTGAAATTGAAAAGGTTTTTTTAAGTCTTGTTTGATTTATATCTACTTAATAATATTGCTAGTTTCTTTCCAATAAATTCTTTAATCTTTCCTTTATTTGTTTATTTAACTAGGCATAAAGGATGCACTTGAGGCTGTAGGTGCTGAACACAGATAATGTGTTAGGCACTTATTTGCCAATTTCAAGATTGAACACAAAGGGAAAGCACTAAAGGATGCCTCATGGAATGCTGCAAGAGCTACCACCAAGCCAGAATTTGACCAACATATGAAAGATCTAGAAGCACTTAACTAAGAACAATCAAGTGGTTAAAGAAGAAAGATCCTATACATTGGTCAAGACATGCATTTTCAACAAGAGCAAGAAGTGATATTACTTAACAACATTGATGAGACCTTCAACAGCTTTATCTAGGAAGCTAGAAACAAACCCATATTGACCATGTTAGAGATGATTAGGAGAATGATAATGAAGAGATACACTGCCAAGAAAGAATGTATGCTTAAATATAATGGAACAATTTGTCCTCAAATTCAAACGAAGTTGGAAAGAAGTAAAAAGGGAGTTTTATATTGTTTTCCTTACATGGTTGGGGATGGTAGGTTCGAAGTAGAAAAAGTTAACAATGGGAGATGGGTAGTAGATTTGAATAATCAAACTTGTGATTGCTAACAATAGGATTTAACAGGTATCCATTGTGTTCATGATATGGCATGTATGAATGTGATAAAGGTGCCACAAGAGATGTATGTTAATGACTATTACAGGAAAGAAACATTCCTGCAAGCTTGTGGACATGTTATAAACCCTGTGCCTGGAGAACATTTATGGCCGCCAAGCACACGAACTAAAATACTTCCTCCCAAGTATTATAAACGCTATGGCAGACCAAGGAAGGCTAGAAAGAAGGCTCCAGATGAGGTAGTCAATCCGTTTAAGATAACTAGGAAAGGAGCAAGTATGAAATATGACCAATTCGGGCATAATGTTAGAACTTGTAGGTGATAGGAAATACAAACAAAAAAAGGCACCAAAGAGGAAAACAAATTCACAAGAAATATTTTATTTTGCAGGCAAGAAATGGAATGCAACCAAGCAATTCACGGGGCCAACCTTCCACTGCCATGTCAAGCACAAGTGTTGTAGCTTTGATTAATAGCCAAGCAACTCAGATTCAACAGAATCAGATTCAAGGTGGCCAAATCTTTGCAAGGCGACTTCAAGGTAATCAAGTTTTTCCAAGTGAGCTTGAAAGTAGTCAGATATTTGCAAGTTATATTCAAGCAAGTGAGAACCAATCAACGCAAAGTCAACAGATCAAAGCAAATTCAAGCACGCCAGTGATGAAATAATAGGATAAATTGAAAATAGACAAATTAATAAATCTCTTGAATCATATTACAATACATCAGATTTGTATATAGAAATTTAATTAATAGTAATGAAATCCTACTTGATATTACATAAGAATCTATTATAGCAAAACACCTTTTAATAGGTTCACTCCTTATAACCCTAACAAAGAAAAGGGAGAGAAAACTATATCTGAAGTCTCGATGAGACAACTATAGCTCTATTAAGGCATAAGCAGGGATCTGCTTTATTGTAATTCCACTATGTCAACTAACCCATCATCATGTGATAAGACTCATACCACTGAAGTCTATTAATAGTTTAGATGTTATTATAAGTCCAATAATTAGATTACATAATTAATTGATCCTATAATAATTTAGTTGTTGTGAGATTTATTCAATCCAATATATATGATTTATTAAACTATGGTAGACCATATAGGAAAATTCCAACAATTTCTTACTTGAATAACATAGTTTAATAAACGAAAAACTTAGAGTACAACATGTGGTCACAACGATGAATATCAACAATAACAACAATAATTGCACCTTTACAACCATAGGTCAAGCATAAATACCAAATAATGTAGATCATCATACTTGATAGAGATGCTAATATCATACATATCTT
The DNA here is from genome assembly GCA_026873985.1 of Saraca asoca. Taxonomy (NCBI): domain Eukaryota; kingdom Viridiplantae; phylum Streptophyta; class Magnoliopsida; order Fabales; family Fabaceae; genus Saraca; species Saraca asoca. The sequence goes on from JANHAO010002450.1 coordinate 14,467, forward strand.
GAATACTTATGCATGAGAAACCAAACACACACACACACACACACACACATATATATATATATCAAAATGTGATCATATATATATATATATATATATATCTTTATGAAATGGCCCATGCACTCCTCAAGATGCCAAATGAGAATTAATATTCTCAACATGGTAATGAGATGGGATCTAAATATCTCCAGTAGCATGCCATAATCGGATAATGTGTACAAAAACAATATATGGCAAAATATGAATATTGTATTATGAATATTTCACTAATCTCAAGATAACAATGTTTTAATTCCACTAACCTTGAACACTGAAAAGTTTAGCCAAACCCATTCTAATCACTTGTTTGCAAACAATCTTTTACACCTAAGCTTTTGATTAATGGATCCATAAGCATACGATTCATGATAACATGTATAATACTTGCATATCTTCGCTCTTTAACAAATTAATACTTAATATCAAAATACTTGTATGGGCAGTACTTTCATTATTATTTTGAGAGAAATTCACTATAGTAGCACTATCACAACATATGATTAAGATCCTAGATATGCTCTCTACAACTTTGAATCCAAATATTATATTCCTTGATCAAATAGCCTCACATGTGACTTCAAAACATGCAACACATTCTGCCTCTATAGTAGAAACTGTTGTAATTCACTGCATAATAGTTTTCATGATACAGCTCATTTCTAAATATCAGCATTATGTCCTTTTGATAATTCACAAAATTAAAGTCAAAATGGCCTACAACAATTAGATCACTGGATCTGCAATAAGTTGGTATAAAGATTCTTTGTACCTTATAGGTATTACATAACTTTCTTTCTAGCAGTCCAATATTTCTGATCAAGATTACTCAAGTATCTCCTAAGTTCATTAAATTAATAGTGATATCAAGATATGCACATACTTGAGCATACAACATGCTACAAACAACGAAAACATATGGGACCTACTTTAATCTTTATATTATTTTAAGAATATTGGGCTTTAGAAATAATCTCACCCCTCTGGAAGAGTGCAATACTCGGAAAGCACATAAAACATATTAAACATTACATTTTCAACATATAATCTTTGAGGTAAGCCAAGGAGACCTCGGGATTTGTGATGACAGATCTATTTGTGCCACACGAAAAGGGCATCATATAAAATATATAAATAATATATGATTTATCTCAGTCATAGGACTCATAACATTGTTCTCAAGAAGAATATCATCAACATAAGACTAGAATCACAAATATGCCTATACCCAACTTAAAATAAACACACAGTTTGCATCATTCTCCTTGAACTCAAGAGAAACAATAATCTTAATAACCTTAAAATACCATTATCTAAACATTTTATTAAATCGTATATATAAATATTTTAAATTTATACACTATGTGTTCTTTGCTTTTTAGTTGGAAATCATATGTTTAGTTCACACAAATAATTTTTAGCTAATTACCATTCAAGAAAGCCATTATGCATCTGGTAAAGCTACAAGTCAAAATGAACCACCAATGCTATAACAACTTGAAATGAGTCTTCAAGTAAAATAGATAAGAAAATATTCTACAATCAAAGCCTTCTTAAATGTGACTCTTTGCCACTAATATGGCTTTATACCTCTCAACCACTCTTTGATTATCCTTTGGTCTTAAAGACCCTTTTGCATCCAATAGACCTATAACCGTAACTCTATATGATCTCACACATTATTATGGATCATCAAAGCAATCCAACATTTAAGCCTCCATCTATCCTAAAGAATCAATACTTGAAATAGCTTTTTGAAAACTGGTGAGATCAATTCCATCATTAAGGTCAAATTCATGCTCTTACAAATATACTACATAATCATTAGTAGTTCCTGGTATGTGAGCCATTGGGATTTCCTCAAAGGCATTTCATTTACAAAATTTTATTCTTTTCTACTACCAAAAGAGCATTAAACTCTGCAAATTCCGCCATCAATTTTATCATATGTTGTATTGAATCAATTTGGTTTGTTTCAACTAGTGATAGTTCTAATATAATAGCAACTTGTACCTCTCTAAGAGAGGTATTACATGGTCTTTCACTCCTACTATCTAACCAATAAATAAAACAAGGTCATCCAATAATCTTAGTGGTGTGGATCATATAATAAAATCTATTATTTTTATAACTGTTACAACATCTAATAAAGTGACCATCAATAGTCTTCGAATCAAGTTACTTAACAAATAAATTATATGACTTCACTTTAGCCTTCTAACCCCAAACATAGAAATGCCTAAGACTAGACTTTTCCCATACAGCAAATCATATAAGGTTTTAAATACAAACTTACTAGGGATTTGATTCAGAATATGCACTACGGTCTTTAAACTATTGCCTTATACAAAGTCTAGTAAAATTTAATGTACCAACATGCATCTGATCTTGTCCATGAGCATATAATTCAACCTTCTTATAATCCAATTTCGTTTAGGCATTCTAGGCATAAGGTTGTTAGCATAAAAAACTCATAATCTTGGAGATATCTTACTAAAGAATTAGAATTTACATTAGTTTACCATATCTTTATAACATTCATCACCTTTTCCAGAACAGACACACTTAATTCTCTTATCATTTTAAGTTCAATCTCAACTTTAAAACGCCCTTAAAAGAATTTAAGGATTTCAACTTTTCAGTGAATATTTTCACTTAACAAAAAAATTCACCAATCAACAATGAAAAAGAAATATTAGTATTCACCCATAGTGCTTAGCATAATCAATCTACTTATATTATTGTGAATCAACTCTAGTACATTCAACCTTTTGGTTCACTAACTCTAACAGGGAGTATCTCCCTTGATGCAATCAATACACACATAAAAAAGAATAAGTCTAGGTCATGAAGAATCTTTTCTTCTATCAATCACTCCATCCTTTTATGGAGATATCACCTAGACACTTATTCCACAGCATTGAAGATTCCATATTAATTACAACCCTTTTGTATCCAGCCATAGTATTTGACTAATTAACTCTCTAATTTCCAAACGGTCACTACTCTTCAATATTAATCTTACACTTTTTCACTATTTGTCTATCTGTTTTTATCACTTGGTTTCCTCTTGTTTCTTAACACTTATAATAAATTTGTAATGCAAATGACTGTACCTCTGTATAACCACCAAGTATTCAACAAAACTTCTCACTAAAGCCAGTGAAACATCTTGATTTATTGTAGTATGCACCCAAATCAACTTTCTTGCTTCTCAAAATTAGGTTCCTTTGGATATGATTTATTTCCACTCTTAGCACTTAATCCATGTGAAACAAAGTGAGCATAGAAATCCTTCAATTTTTCACGTCATCTTCCATTTGACTAATCGTAAAGGTCATTTTACTAAAAATCTACTCATCCTTTTGGATGTGATATAATGTGATGTCTCAAGAACATCAATTTAAACCAAAAAAGGCTCCATAATATGCTAAATCAAATGATTATTTTTTTACATCCACTTTCATACCTATGAGCAATCATAATAGTATACTAATTCCGTAATATGCTCACTAATTCCACTAACATCATTCTAAAACAATTTTATCCAACAAAGAGAGATAATATCCTTTTCAACCTTATCGAATTTTACAAACTTATCAGTTACAAAATTCATAATCACTTTGGTATTTGGAAAGTTAGCAATATCTTTCATGATGATCTTATCCTTATTATACATCATAACTATCAAGTATGCTTTATTAAAATGTGTCCATTTTCCATAAAAAGCCCTTGTGCAACATTAGAGTTATCATCTATTTTTTACTCTCTCTCTTTCTATGCCAAATACAAAATTTGGTAATTGTCATATATGATATCAGCAATTTAGTCTACATATCTTCCACTTAGTCCAGTCCTTATAATTGATCCCATTTATCGTTTTCAAGATAATCAATTGCATAGGTAACAAATGATTGAGGAAATAATAATTTATAAAATTTATCATAAATTTTCAAAATTGCATGGTCAACATAATCATACTATAATATTTTCTCAATAACTATATAATTCCAAATAGTATTACACTATGAAACCTAATACCATTAGGACATTTAAAGTTTCATAATATAACATAAAGATTAAATGATGCATTCTTAAAACCTAACACTAATAGAGTATTTAAAATTTTAAGAACATAACAAGTAATCCTAACACTTACATTATCACCAACAAACTATGTTAAAAATATTATATCAATAGAGTATATATATCACTAACATAGCACTCTCCTAGATACAATTCCAAAATTTAATTTCAACAAAATTTTATGCAATTGGTTCCATGATAGGCGAGTATACAATTAGTCAAAAGTTGATGGCATAATATAAGTAAAATTGATTCTTACATAATTTTACAAATTACATAAAACAATTCAAAAAATATTCAAATGTACAAAAAAATATCAAATCAATATACAAAAATTACATATAGAAGTATAATATGTAAGAATCATATAGTATGTCCAAAAAATATGAAATTAATACTCAAATACATAGGATAATAATTACATAAAATATTTTTATTTCCAAAAAATTTTGAAAAAAATTATAGATAGTAGTCTAATTTGTAGCAAAAAAAATTTCAAGCTCAAATAACGTTATATAATTATTCAAATAAATTGGAAAAAATAAAGAAAATATTTTTATTTTCAGAAAAGTATGAAAAAATTATCACAAATAAAGCTTAGAAAGTGGAATATGGTGGTATAATTTTTATTACCATCTGCCACCTTTATAGTGGCACATGGCCCCGCACACCATTAACATGAGTAGTTAACTATATAACCAGATTCGACTCGATTTACAAACTCATTCAATTCAACTATATTTTTTTTATAAAATTCTTGCACGGGTTTCTTTACCCACATCATTCTCCAACAAAACCCTCCATCAATTTTAGAAAATGTGCACTTGTTTGTACAATTGAAAAGATTAAAACTAATCCTAGTTTTCAGAAAAATTTATTTCAAAAAAATTTGAAAATTGATACCATTAAGATTCAGATTTTCCAAAATTGATTGAGGCCTTATATCTACCTCATCATTCTATCAATTAAAAGACAATCAATTTAAATAAATACCATAGAATTTGACCAAATTCAAAGAAAAGAAAAACCTCTTCTTGAATGGATATTAAAAAATTTCAAGATTGGGCAGCTTTCCAATAGTATTTATTCAAATTGTTTTATGTCTTTTACACATCACAGACTGTTAAGATATAATCACAAATTAAATTGAAAAAATCTTCTAAATATGATGAATTTATAAATTGAATTTTCCTAAAAAAATTCTAGTTGCACCAATTCATGATTTCACCTAAAAAAGGTTTATAAAAAAATTTTGCAAACAATTTGGAAATACATGAAGTTAAAATTATAAATAAATCTCACGTTTTCATATCCATAATAATTTTACATCATAAATTATGAATTACATAAAATTTGAAAAATAAATCTACACAAATTTGAGCCTTTATAATATGAAAAGAAAATTTTAGCTCTAATACCAATTGATAAAATAAAAGGATAAACTGAAATAGCCAAACTAACAGATCTATTGAATCATGTTACAATGAATCAAATTTATACATATAAATTTAATTAGTAGTAATGAAATCATACATGACATTATATGAGAATTCATGATAGAAAAATACTTTTTAACAAGTTCACTCCTTATAACACTAATAGAGAAAAGGGAGAAAAAACTATATTTGAAATCTTGATGGGGAAACTACAACTCTAATAGGGTATAAGTAGGAATAAGCCTTGTTATAACCTTATTGAGCCAATTGACCCATCATCACTGGCCCAGTGAGAAGGCTCACATTACTAAAGTTCATCAATGGCTTAGGTGACATTATAGGTCCAATAATTAGATCACATAATTAATTAATCCATAATAATTTAGTTGTTATGATATTTATTTAATCCAATATATATGATTTACTAAACTATGGTAGTTCACATAGGAAAATTTCAACAACCAAAACCAATCAAGGAAAAGCCAAGCTTCTCACAACTAGTAAGGTCAGATTCAAGCAAGCTAGAACCAACCAAGGCAAAGGCAAGCAGCTTACAACCAGTCAAGTAATTTAAAAGAAGTACTTGGCTTTTGTATGTCACTAAAGAAGATTGTTACCACAAGTTCAAAAATTTATAGTCATTTCCATAACAATATATTAATAAACTATTGACACATAACTCAATACTTCTAAATGAAGAAAGAAAGCATAACCACAAGCACAAGCTAAGTACCAGGCATGTACATACATCAATTATGAACAAGTATATATATGCAAGTCAAACAAGCTCTTTTTCTTATATTAGGCATATCACTGAAAACACCTAACTTCATATCAAACATGTACTTACATTAATTATGGAACCAACATATAACTAAATTATGCATTGAATTTAGCAAACCAATAAAATCATCTAACAAAGTAACTTGGAAACAATAAAGTTGCATTTCCCCCTCTCTTTTTTTTTAGCCAACAAAATTGCATTGGAAATTAAAAAAAAATGAAACATCATTAAATACACTTGTAAGAAGTAAGCATTAACAAATATAATGGAGTGAGATCTTCCTGTAGAAAAAATTGAGGACCTTGCTACCAATAAGAAGCTTCAGCCACTAATTGAGAAGATTTTGTTACACAGCCAACCTTCATAGCCTAGCAATCTATGGTGGTGACGAAGATGAGGTCGAGTTCAAGTTTTGAGACTTAGAATCATTATTTCTCGAAAGAGAAGACAAGCTAAATTATTTAACTTCCATTGTAGAGCACTTCTAAGCTTGCTTTGCCATTGAGGTTTATGTAAGAGAGTATATACCATCATAGATTTGGATATCCAATTAATGGAGGGAAGTTTTTCACTCAATATGTATAGTTTGAAGGTTTAATTGTATTTTTTTCAACATTAAGAAATTTTTTGCACATGGGATATAGTATTAAGGGGATTATGTGTATCTTATTCTTATTTAATACTCACTACACTATATATAACATAACATATGCTTTAATACTCCTTATCTCTTTTGCACCATGAATACTCTTGTATTTAAATTTCTTCTGTGCTTATCTAGTATTATAGAATTCGTTAGGTTAGGTTATAAAAAAAATTGTTGCATTAATTCAACTAATAAATGTCATTATTTTTTTATTATTTATATCTTAAATTTGAATTCTATTGATAATGGTTTTAGTGAATCTGATAATTTATAAGTATCATTATAAGTTTTGAAGAAAACTTATAGCATATCTTAGAGGTCGATTGGTTCACATAGGAAAGAAGTTCCTATTGGAAGTTAAACTTCCCAAGAAGTAAATTTCCTTATAACCTTTCCGAAAAATGTTCAAAGTTATTTGGTTAACAATAAAGAATTGACATTTGCCAAAGAACTTCTTCTTACCAATGGGCTTAGATAAGTAACTTCCCACATTTTGTAAAAAGTGAAACTTCGTTGGAAGTCCTACTTTCCCATTTTATCAATTTATGATCAACCAAACAACATACGAATCTTCTACTTCCCAGAAAATTACACTTTCTATGTAACTTTTTGTTAACCGAACAAATTCTCAATTTTGATATCAAACAATTTAATGTATTTGTAAACTTTCAAACAACGTAGAAGTCCAACTACATATTCAATACCATGCAATGCTAACTTGGGTTTCAAATCACCACAAAAACTCTATTTCAGACAAATGCTCTAAAACTTGTGTTTGTACACACATAAGTTGCAAATTTTTATGAATAATTGTTATTATCAGGAACAAGATTGTCAAAATCAAGATCTTCCTCGTAGGACCACACGATTCTGCAATTTCTTCCCCCCAATTTTGTACTATCTTGCCAGTTGCTTTACTCCTTGGTGGGATCGTTGTGCTTGGAGTGAAGGATTAGTACAATTGATGGGATTGCACAATCCTACCAAGCTACACAATCCCAGTTAAGAAAGAGATGGGCCTCTGGGATTTTCTCAAATTAGGCCAAATTTTTTTTTTTAGTTTTTTACATTAAAAACAAAAGAAAATCAAATCCCTAACCTCAATCCTTCGACATTGATGACCTTATTTTGTTGTAATTGCATGTCTGTAACTGATTTGACACTTAGGTCTTGAAATACGACAATGACATAGATTCCTACGAGGCTAAAGGGTAGAAGTTTCCAACGAGTTATATGATGGTTTGTTGGTGGCGTTGATCTTATCTCCAACTCGACAAAGCAGAGTGCTAGTCTACCATGCTACCTACTAGGTATGTGATATTTATTAGCAAAATAGTTTGTTGTTTTTAAGAAATTTATGGGCAAAAGCTTAAAAAATATGTGGTTGATAGATTTGTTGAAGTTATGTTGCGTATACTATATATCAAAAAGGAATTTTGTCTTAGTTATGTTGTATAAGTGATCACTAATAATGCAACAAATTATAAGACTACGAGAGAAATGCTAATGGAGAAAAGGAAGATTATTTTTTGGACACCTTGTGTTGCTCATTATATTGATTAGATGTTGGAGAATTTTGAGAAAAAATTGAAAATCCATCACTTGATAATTGCTAAAGCCAGAAAGATCATAATATATATTTATGCAAAGGCCATGGTTATTAGAATGTTGAGGCACTTTAAAAAGGCAAGGATATAATCAGATATGTTGTCACTTGCTTTGCTACAGTCTATCTAACCTTAAGGTGTCTTAACAACAATAAGGATGCATTGATGAGCATTTTTAATTCAAAAATATAGAAATCTAGTAAATTTGCAAGTACAAAAGATAGAAAAATTATGTAGTTATTGGCAATGGATAGCAAATTTTGGAAGAATGTCACCAATTGTCTTAAAATTGTATATCCTCTTATTAAGGTCCTTTGGTTGGTTAATTTTAAAGAAAAACCAACAATAGATTTCATTTATAAAGAAACGGATTATGCAAAGGAAAATATTTAAAGTAATTTTAACAATGTCAAGAAAAGGTTAGTAATTTAAATTTTATAATTTATTAATTTTAATATTAAAAAGAATTATGAATTATAATGTATGTTTATTGTTATTGATCCTTTTTGTAGTTATGAGCCTATTTGGAAAATTATTTATTTAAAATAGGAGTCCTAACTTTATAGACCCTTGCATGCAACAACATATTATTTGAATTCTTAATTTCATTATAGTCCTAATTTTAAAGCTAATTTTGAAGTTACAAAAGGAATTTGAATGTTTGGAAAAAATGACCATATACAACTTGTTGAATCTAAGGTTAGAAAGGGATTACTTGATTCTGAAGTTGCTTTGATGATATTGTGGGTGTTTTTGGGCAATACAAAATAGGCTAGCAAAAAATTCCAACAAGAAATGAGTCCAACCAGAAGAGGCCCAAACTGTCCAAGAATTAAGGTTATTCGATAGAGGCACCAACTCGCCAGCCTCAAGCTCAGGACACAGGATAAGGCCAAGGCAGTAGTCTCAGCTCACTAAAGATGAGCCCCAACTCATAATGCCAGTAGATCACCCTGCTCAAACTCGAGTGGTCAGATACGAGCTCAATAACGTTAGTTAAAGGTCAGTACTGACCTTGAGACAGAATCTCAAGCTTGTAGGTCTTAGCTCTAAAGATGAGCTCTAACATTTCTCCAGCCAATATCAACTCACGAGACTAGCCTGAAGACACCAACTTGCAGGGCCCACTCGTAGAAATTAGTCTGCAAAAGTCAATCTACAGTCTGCAGAAGCCGACTTGCAAAAGTCTAAATTGTCAACATATTTATTACTTGATGTAGCAGATTTACAATTCATTAAATTACATTTGTAACGTCCCAACCTTTATAAAAGGGGAAACACATACAAAGGGAGAGGTCCTAAAAAATATACGATAATTCTGCCAAATTTCCAACAAAGAAATCAAAACCACCATGGACGTAGGAATCCAAAAGAAGGATTTTAGCCAAATCACATTAAAAAATTTTCTTTATCCTTACTATTATTCCTTTGTCCATCTCTCACCATCTTCTTTCAACCAGAATAGCAGTTCGAGGTTCCAAGAACTTACAAATTGACAGGATTTGGACTTATCAAATTTTACCATTAACATTTTGGCACTAGAAGGAAGGCCTTATCTATGTTCTAGTGTATTTTCTGTTTAGTTATGATGCCTAGGGGAAGAACTACCAAAAGTTCTAATAACCCAATTACTCTGTCGAAAAAACAAGTAGAATAATAAAGAGACCCAGTTCTTTCTACAACATGCATTTCTATCAAGCCTACAGTAGGCAATGACGCTGACTTGCCCCCCTACGGCCCACTGCCAACCTACCATCATTGCTCTAAAAACCAATGAAATACAGGTGTTGCTCTAAAATCAAAAAGCCCTGGGAACCACTGTAAGAGAGTTGACTGAGGTGATTGAAGTGCTAACACAAACCCTAGGTGCACAAAAGCAGGACAAGATTGTCGCAGCCAGGCAACTGCTCTTATTCGCTAACTCAGCTCACTCTTCCTATTCATAGATAAGATTAAAAGTTTGTTGATCTTGTAATGACTATGATGACTCATGACATGAAAGCTCGTATTGAGCTTCAAGCTCGAACAAGTCCAGCCAGGGAAATACATCGAGTCGCTACTCCCATGACCAAAGAGGTAGAAGGAGCCAACAAACTTCTAGTCAGAGATTCGAGACACCAGATCCAAAAATAAAAGAGTTGTTCGAGAGGCTAAAACGACTAGAGGAGTACCCTTGATCTCAGAATAACCAAGAATGCTATGAAGAAAGAACTTCATTTACGAGAGAGATAGAGAAGCAAACTCTTCCTTACAAACCTAAAATCCTCATGATCTCACCATACAATAGGGTTACTAATCCATATGACCACCTGGATGCATTCAATGTCCAAATAGATCTCCAAACAACTGATCCTCTGGTAAAATATCATGTCTTCCTAGCTACACTAGGAGACATACCTCGAACATGGTTCAAAAGTCTCTCAACCTATATTATTGGCAATTGGGAAAAATGTCAACAGAAATTCATCAACTAGTATCAAATGTTGAAGAGGCAGCTCGTACTTCCTTGCCAGCTCGCAATGGTCTTTCAATGTAGGCATGAACCACTAAAAGTTTACATTACCAGGTTTAGGCATGAAGCCAATTCAATAAAATCCCTCAAAGGAAAGTATCTTAATAGTAATCTCTGTGGGACTACGTAAAGATGGAAAACTATACAAAAACCTATACAAGTCCCCGGTAAGAGACCTAGCTAAATGCTACAAATGAGCTGCCAAATAGATTAGGTGGGAGAAGGCCTTTGGCCTGGGGAAATCCGATCAAGTGAACAGTACCAAAAAAAGGAACAATGACTGGAGTGGTGAGGATAATCAAAAGGGTGACTCTAATAACCAGTTCGCAAAAAGGGCTAAGATTGTGCAACCTCAGCATCAAGGTCATCATGAAAGCTATAACATTCTATTTGACACTCAAGATAGGATCTTTGCTGTAGAGAGAGGTAGGGAAGACTTTGGAAAGCCTTCACCCTTAACAACTCTTAACAAGCTTAGAAATAATAGAAACAAGTTCTGTGCTTACCATAATAAGATCAGGCACAATACTTGAGAGTGTTGGGCGTTCAAGGATGTCATAGAGGACCTTATCAAGAGAGGTCATTTAGAAGATTAAGTGGTGAAACCTTCGGGACAGTGACCTTAGCAACCCTAGCAAGATCCCGACCAAGAGCAAGCATCAGCATTAAAGACTATTTACTAATTCTGTAATGTAATGTGGAAATTAATGAAAGCATTTCAAATTTCTATACTAATCTTTGAATAAATTTTTAGCAAGGTGTTATATAAAAAGGCAAGTCATTCTCAGAGCAAACAAAGTCCAGGTGTGCATGATCTGATAGGCAACAAGATTACCAGGCAACAAAATTGCCACCCCGATAACAAGATTACAGTCTTTTAGGCAACAAGATTACCACTTCGGTAACAAGATTACCATCTTTTAGGCAATGAGATTGCCACCCCAATGACGAGATTACCATCTTTTAGGCAATAAGATTGCCACCCCGGTAATGAGATTACCATCTTTTAGGCAACAAGATTGCCACCTCAGTAACAAGATTACCATCTTTTAGGCAACGAGATTGCCACCCCAGTAATGATATTACCATCTTTTAGGCAACAAGATTGTCACCTCAGAAACAAGATTACCATCATTTAGGCAACGACGAGATTGTCACCACGGTAATGAGATTACCACCTTTTAGGCAACAAGATTGCCATCTCGGTAACAAACTTAACATCTTTTAGGCAATAAGATTGCCACCCTGATAATGAGATTACTATCTTTTAGGTAACAAGACTACCAGGCAATGAGACTATAGGTCGAGAGCACATTCTTGCAACCTGCTTGAGCAACAAGATTGCTAGTAGAGTCAAACTCATACCGCCCACTAAGCAACAAGATCGCTGTGGTGCAGCCCGCAAGGCACAACTCACATGCGACCTATTATTCACAGCTCTCATAAGACCTATTGCTTGTAGCCTTCATGTAACTTATTGCTCGTAGCTTTCATGCGACCTACCAATAGGCACAGCTCTTGTGCAATTTACCTGAGTATTTAACTCATGCTAATTAAGGCATAACTCTCATGCGCCCTACTTGGGCACTCTATCCATTATCAACAGAGGTACTCAAATGCTCAAATTCATTATTAATAAAAAAATATGACTGATTGGTCATCTAAATATTTCATTTAGCTGTGATACATAGAATGTTTAACACAACATTCATGAAAAAAGCTCATTCATTGAAAGCCTCACTTAACGAGGTAAATTTATATCAAAAAATTCAATGTACAAATTAAAATAAGCCTACAGCTATCATATTCTAAAAAGAAGGAGCTGAACTCCAACTAGTTGAAGGGTCGACGAGCACGTTGGCTCCTCAATCTTCTTCTTCTTGTCCTCCTCAGCTAAAAACTCCTTCTCAACCTTCTCACTCCAACAAGCACTGAGAATTCAAAAGAGGTGAAAAAATGTGGCTGGAAAAGTTCCACAGCATAACCATGAGAAGGTTATAAAAAACTTGAGGAAATAATCTATGATCTACACAAGATTTACCAGAATCCTCAAAGGAGAATTGTCCGTAGAAACTTCCTATACATCAAGCCATACATGCCTTATCGAAAAACCAAGCCAATAGAAATATTTGGGGCTTAGCTAAGACACTCATCAGGTCATTCTATGAAGGAGGAAGAAAGGTTTCTCATACCTTATATAGACCAGACTGATTTTATCAAAGGATCTAGGGGATATCTGGCTATTCTTGATTGAACAGTCTAGGAGAAAATAAGGCTGCCATGCTAACAGCTACGAAACATGTATAGTAAGAAGTATGACCTAGTATAGATGAAGTGAAAGATTTGGGCTTAAAAAGACAACACTGCAGACTACAAACAAAGACCTTGCTAGCAAACTGTAACTCCCAATCTACAAAGTAGACTAAGAGCTGAGGGGCTTATGTTGTGGGTATTTTTGGGCAATGCAAAATGGGCTAGTAAAAAACTCAACAAGAGACGAGTCTAACCAAAAGAGGCCCGGACCATCCAAGAATTGAGGTCACTCGACAGAGGCACTAGCTCAGGAGCCTCAAGCTCAGGACATGGTGTTAGATTTGCTTCAGCTAAGAGGGAAAAATTTTCAAAAATTTTCTCAGTAAAACCCCAACATGGCCGAAACATACCTCCAAAGATCCATTGGAATGAGGTTTCCATGTATCACATATATTAAATACAAAGTAAAAGGAAGCAAGACTATCCTTTAATCCAGCTCCTTGCACAGCGGAAACATCTGATTTCCCCGGTCACCTCAGGAGTCCAAGCGTCCTCCCTCTACTGGTATCCACACTGGAGAAGAACTCATCTGACCTCTTCAGCTTCTCCACTTGTGCTAACAAGTCTCCGAAAGCTAAAAGGACTGATTGGAAGCTGAAAAGTCATCGGATCTCATCCAGTCTCCTCCTCTTTGTCGGATCGGACTAATCGAATCATAGGAGAACATTTCTCCTCCTTTGGCCGAACAACTTCAACCAAAGCTCAAGGGAAGATGATGGAAAACTCACTGGAAACCATTTTCGGGCCGATCACGGTCGGACGTCGCCGAACTGCCGCACGCGCGAGCTCTCCCTCTCGGCCTCTTCGTCTTCTTCGGGAGGAAGAATGCCCAGCCAGCCGAACAACTTCGACCTTCTGGGAAGACGAAGAGTCGTGCCGAAACGGCGTCATTTTGGTCGGACCATTAAAGGCCAAAACGGCGTCGTTTCATGCAATAGGAAAACATTTTTCTGATTTACAATATAGTCCCTGTAGTTTCATAAACTACAATTCAGCCCCAAGCAATTCCATCGAATTATGATTTGGTCCCTGAACATCAAATATGTTCAAACATTGGTCATTTCATTCTCCGTTATGCGTGTGACCCAGTAGGCCC
>JANHAO010002451.1:0-28633 GCA_026873985.1 Saraca asoca
CAAATAAAAATGTTATGATTAAGTAGTCCAAATACTGCTAAGCATTGCTCGGGTTCCTTTAAAACGTGCATCATCTCTGGCTCCCGCGCACACACTTTTGAGTGAGGAATACATTTTGATAAGGGTGATAATTGGAGTTCACGTGTGGAATTCATATTAAAAGATAGTAACAATCAAAATAAACTTAATCTGAATTAAATAAACGCGTTGATATAAGTTAATTTATCTAATTTATTTAATAACTTCAATTAATAAAATTTATATTATAAATTCGTTTATAACACTTAATGAATTATAATTATAATACACTAAAAATAGTTCAATTATTGATTTGATATTTTATTGAACTTTTATTATCATTTTTTTTTAACTTAATTTTTATTTTTATTATATACAATTATTTATTTATCATATTAATATATCAACCCATTTAATTTTAAATCAATCCTGATTTAATCTATTTATTATTAATATTAAATATATTGATCTGCTCAAAATCCAAATACATATAAATTCAATCCAAACCTGCATAAAACACTTCGTGTTCATGTCAAATTATTATATTGTGTCAAAATTTACCATCCCTTCACTCGAGTAAGAAATATGTTGTTGAACTCCCATATGTGAGTCACGGAATTATGCTACATACACAAGACTTATCCTAACAATGTTCTCACAATGTAAGAGGTATACAACCCAACTTGTCCGATTTCTCTCAAGAAATTACTTAATATTGTATCCATGCTTGTGTACAGATGCAAAAGAATGAAGATTTAGCATTACCCAACCGGGTCGTTTTCAACTGAAAAATTAACGGTCGGAGCAAATCAAGGATTCAATATCACCTCAAGGCGTATAGCATGGGAATAATTTTCAGGCAAGGAGGGAAAATCAGACCAACATATTCAAAGTCCCATTTGACACTAAAATAAAAAGCAACATCAATTAGATGAACATAGAAAGATGTTTACCTCTCTGTACAATTTTGTACCCCATCACGACTTGCCAACTCCCAAAATCTCGACTCTAGCTAACCTTATGGACACTTTCAAGATATACTCAAAATGGCAAACCACCAAAATACAAGCAGAAGTGCAGAGGAAATTCAGTTCTCTCAACTCTTCCGCTTACGCTCCACCTGTTGTACATAATATCATTGGACCAGCTATGCACACAGGAAATCAAGCAAAGCGCTCCAAGCTTCTGAAGCTTTCTGCAAAATTACTTCAGAAAGTAACTATGGTACAAAATCTACACGCTTCTGTTATCCCTTGCTAATATTATATGCACCAGATACATATATGCAAATGTTTAACAGCCACAAAGTTGGCCTTCTTGAATCCTGCATCTGATGTAACGTTAGCTTGTCCCAGAATTCAGATGGTTGTCCTTTGGAGGGCTTCCTGGGGAATCACTTGCACGTGACTCACTTGGCCTAATGACTTGAATATTCAGACTGTTGGAGGGAAGATGTTCTTGTATGATCTATAGGAAAAATACAGAGAGACCCACAATTATTTGTCATATTGTTCTTATTACTATTATGGAACAAGAATAAGTTTAAAATTCCTTTGTGTTCACCTCAGGAGACAACATATTATATGAGAAACAATACTACTACTTCCAAATATGTGAAAAATACATAGTTAAAGATGATACCTGATCGCCAGCTTCAGGACCTTCTGAGTGGAAAAGAATGGGGCGGCATCGCTTATCTTCATTCATCAGACTTGAATTTTGGAAATGGCTCACAAGAGCAGTCTTTCCTTGGATTCGAGCATACGCCAAAGAAGCAACTTTCTCACTGTTAAACTTCTCCCACTTCTTCCCATTGAATGTCTGCAAAACCAGACCTGTTAGTGAATATATGCCTCTTTATTATCAAGGAAATCTAATTCAGCTTGTCTTAAAAAATCATTTCAACCCTTAAACATAACCAGGAATTCATAAATCACTTAAACAAAATGAAAGATGAAAGAAAAAACATTTTTATCTTGAAATGTTTGGTAAAATGAGAAATAAGAAAAAAATGCTGAGATATAAAATTTCAGAAGACCTCATAGAATGGAATGATAAGTGACGGTGATAGCATGTTGATAAATGCATAGCCCACATTGCATTTATTCTGCATCCACAAGTAGAAATATCAATCAGATTCAATAGATTAAAAGAAATAGGAGACCAAAAAATGAGGATAAAACATACCTTAAAATCAATGGGGAGATAGAGAAAATCATAGGTACCCCTGTGATTTTCATCAATGGAAGCAAGTAACATTTTTGAGGTATATCTGCAAATCAACAGGCAATAAATCACCAAAACATTCAGCAAAGAAAGTATTGGCAATAAACAGCCTTCTAAATGTAACTCATACTTATTTGGGATATTCTTTATCATTAAAGTAGTCCTTGTATCTTCACCACTCTTAATCTTATCCAAGTCAAGCTGAAATTGCTTCTTGTTATCGACTTGGCTCCCATTGTTCTCTAATCGCCTGCTCCGCCCACGGTCAATCAAACCCTCCATGGCGGTAGGTAGCAGTCCCTGGTAAGGACCATTACCCAGATACACAGGGCTAAGTCTTGGAGAAGATCTCATTCTGAGGTTTGATGAACCACTTTCAGGCATATTTCTAGGTATAGCAATACCAGCATTAGAACCACCCACATTAACCATGTAATTTACATCATTATGCCCAAAACCCATACCCCCATAAGCAACGTGATTCATGAAAGAGGTTTCTGGGGACTCAGGATGGAAACCAAAGTGCCTCTCAAAAGGAACAACAGATGGAGCAGAGCCAACATGATGCTGGGACGAACCACTGAAGGAACTAGTCTGGCCTGAGTAAGGGAAGGCATGAGCCTTTCCATTTGATGTAAATGGATGCCCTAGAGATGGCCTTGGCCAAGCTGAAGGTTTGTTGTTTTCTGAGTATCGGCCTGAAGTTCCCCACAGAAACTGTGGCCCAGATAACGTTTCCATGGGGGTTCCATTTGAAGCCGATGAACCAAAAGTAGACAAAGATCCATGGTATTGGCTGAATTTCGGCTCTGGAAGTGAATGAGACTGAAAAGGAGCTCCATGAGAGGAATCGGTACCGGTAAATATTTGCTCTCCATGATTGTTCCTTCCTAGGTCCTTGTCAATAGTCGCACTCTTCACAGTGTTTGAAACTTGAGGTTGCAAAATTGAAGCTAATCCTGGTAAATGGTTGCTTGTTGTTGGGCTCATAATCCTAGAACCAGGAGATTTGCAGAGAGTTTGCATTGGATTCTGTTCTACAGGGCTGTTAAACTGCAACCAGTTACCTGTTATGAATGTTTTATTACCAATCATTCCATTAGAAAGATCACAAAAAGGGACAAAAAAATTCAATAATTCAGAGCCATACTGCCTAAAAGACACCAATAACACAAAGGAAACTAAGCATCTGAAAGGACCCACCTGGAGGAGAGTTGGTCACTGGTGAACCCACGTGATGCCGGAGACCACGAGATTCATCTTGCTCAAGCTCTTGATTTAGTTGCAGCATCAAACTGAAAGGAGTAAGGCCAAAGCAATTATATATTTATGATGCAAGAAAACAAAATATATTGGGAAGTCACACATGCATCAGTTAATGATGATAATATAGCCAGGCAAGCAGCCCCGTGCATTTGCATGCCCACCTTATTATAGAGATATCGTCCACCAACCAACTCCAAATATGTATCAGTTATTAAACTCCAAAGTTTCTGTCCCCAACAAACCTAAAACATCAACCAAATATCATTCACCATACTCTAGCTAAGGCCCAATTCAAGCCAATGTCACTCTCTATCCAAAGATCAAAAACACACTAGAAACCTACAATATTTCTTGAACAGTTCTAATCAGTCCACTTCAAATTGTTCTCTTCCTATTGCTACCTCTAGCCTCTGACCCCAAAAACTTGAGCATCACCTATTTGTTGAATCATCAACGTATGGCAAGAAAATTTTTCTTTATAGACCATTCTCATCATATGACAATTGAAGTTTTCAAACCAGATATACTATAAAAACATAATAATTCAACAGATTATAGAAATCAACAGTACTCAAAAGAAAAAGATCAATCTCTACTCTCACATAACAAGTTACCCTTATAGCCCCTGGTAAAAGTCATCTTACATGAATCCTTTGAAAATTATAAAGCTACAAGAAAATCAAATAAAAGCATCATGTTTACACTCAAGCGAGAAATGATTTTACTTTAAAACAGGAAACTTCAAAAAAATGTGCTTATGGCAGAAAGTATATAATTACTCAGTAGGAAATCAACAATCACAATAGCTTAATAAAAGCAAGAGTCAAATACAGTACTCACTTTCGACGAGCTCCACCAGGGCGGCTAGGTTCCAACTTTATGCGTTTACCAGCTATGTCACTCCTGTTTAATGACTTAAGTGCAGCCTCCGCAGCTCTGACATCATAAAATTCAATAAATTTATGATGCCTCTTGTGAGGTGTTTCTCTTATCTGCAGAGAAATTGATTATTAAAAAAACACACAAACTTTATGACAATAATGCAAAACAATTGAAAAGAACTAACTAATCACCTCTTTGACCTCGCCGTAAGCCCCGAATATTTGACGGAGATCTTCATTTGAAACAGAAGGATCTAAATTGAACACAACCAAGGTTCCTTGATTGATATCCTTGTCTGATGGATTATCCTACCACATGCAAAAACAAAAAGCCAAAAGAACACAATTAACAAGGCGTTCAATCAATAGAAGCCATAATCATGAGAACCTCCAAGTCAATCTAAAACCTTTGGTATAGAAAAGTGAATGTCAAGTTTCCTGCGCCGCAGCGGTTTGTTTTGCAACGCACGCATAGCTGTACGAGCAGCACGGATGTCATAATAAGATATCATTACAAACCCCCGATGTTTACATGCAGTATAGAGGGTTCTAATATCACCATATTGCTGAAAAGAAAAGCATAAATTAATAATTTGCATTACAAATGTAAAGAAAATACATATCAGCTATAATTCAATAAGAAATAAGAGTTGAACTCATGCACATAATGACCTCTCTGTCTCACACACACACACACATAAAAACATTTATAGTTCTCCAAATTTAAGTAGGGATAATGCTGATAAGTTTTTTTAAAAAGAAGGAGCAAAACCAACTCTCTGTGAAAGTCAATTTTAACAACATAGCTTTTAGAAATATAGTCCACTGTAACACAGAGGTTGGATTAGTTAACTTTAACATTTAGTACACAGGTTGTCCCAACTTAAAAACTTTCAAAACATTTCAACCCCTAGAAAGCAAATGGCATATCTTAATAAGCAAATCAGATGATCAATGAAGGCATTGGTCACCAGCTTTTTGGTGGTGCTAATTTAAACTCACCTCAAAAAGGGCTCTCAGTTCTGAATCCTCCACATTACTGTTAATATTTCGAACAAATAATGTTCGAGAAGGATGCTCCCCATATGGATGCTCTCCAGCAACAGTTCCCACACCATTAGGAAAAGAATAATGGGTCACTCCATTACCAACAGTACTATCAGCAAAACTTAATCTTGACATACCCACACTGAGACCATCCTGTGGATCTATTTCCAGTTCCATGCCTCCGCCACTACCAAAAAGATCATACTCTTCCAAGTCCTCCATGGAAACAGGCAGCCCACTAAGGTCAAAATCATCCGTTATACCAGCTAAGAGCTCTTCCTCATCATCAGGAAGCAAGGTCCCAATTGCATGAGTATCGGCATCTTCAAGTGAATCATTACCCCCTACACCTTGATGGAGCTTTTTAAAGCCAGATGAGATGTCATCCACTGATTGATAATCATTTTCAGCATCATTCAACTTCACTACAGGAAAGTCAACAAAAACAGGTCTAAAAAATTTTGTAATAACAAAACAAAAAACCTTTAAGAGAAAACTGATACATACACTTTTCATGTGGCAGAACAGGTAATGAGCAAGAAAAAAGGCTAGCATCAGATGATGCATGGTAGGCATCAGATCCAGATAGAATCCCCCAAGCATTGCTTCCTGGTTCTTTAGGTATATCTATACATGGGATCTTAGTAGGACCTATTAGCAACATAAAGAATATATTAACTAGAGATATCCGATTGTCATAACTAGAAAATGAATGACTTCAGATAATACCTGAAGACGTGAGATCAAAGGACTGCTTCATTGCATCTATCTCCTGCTTAATATACAAAATAGAACATATATCACTTTTTTTACCAGTTGTTAACAAATATAGCATTGCAGAACCTAGAAAACAGCTGATTTGAAAAGATTATGAAATAAACACATCTGCACAAGTAGTGAACTTCTAGAGAAATGTTATAAGAGCAATGACACAGGAAGAGGCAAATTTCCATTTTGCTTTCTTCTTTTTGCAACAAACAAGGGGGACTTGATTCCATCATTGTTTACTGCTTAGCCCCAAAGACATTACACATATACATGTGTTCATTCATGTGCATTTTCCTTTCACACCCATGTGTGTGCATCTAAAATTCTCATTGAAGGGATTCTAAAATACATTTTGAAGACAGTGTCCCATTGCACAAGCTGAATCAGCCACATCAGCAACATGCTTCAAACAACAAGTTTCAGAAATTTACGAGCTTGATTGGATCTACAGGAGGTTCTAACAAACTAGTTATAGATCTCTGTGCATTTTGCCCAGGATGAAAGGGGCCAAACACATCATTATATATATATATTGGCTGAAATAAAACTACAAGAAAAACCTAGTTGATTCAAGAAGGAGTATTTCGACCAATAACCAAAGAGCTCCTTTACAGAGGAGAAACCAGCGAGCCATTAATGCCTTGCGTCAATCACTTATATCCGTTATAGAGGAAACAAACCAACACAAGTGATCAGACAAGGATTATCTTGCTTTGAAGTACTAGATACCAAATTCCAAAAACCCTTGCCAGGTCTATAGCATCTAGCATAACTCCAGAAAAGGGGACTGGCCCCTGACCAGGATATCAAATTCAATTATGAAATCCCACTGTATACAATCAAACAGCACAAGCTCAATATATCCAACCCCGCAAGAGAACCCGGTCCTACCAAAACTTCAAAAGTTGAAGCTTTTATGGAAAAACGATACCTATACACACACCTAGCTTCAACACACAAATATCCAGGATCAAATTACCATTGGCTTTTCTCAGTTGATTTTGAAGGCAAAAGCAAACGTTTACAATTAAGCAACTGATCACAACTACAAAATCAACCCAATTTCTTACAACCAATCAACAAAGTAACCCTCAACCCAAAATCATAAATTTAAGCCCCTTCGGAAAGTATAAAACTTAATAGCACAAAAACTGAAATCCCCAGATACCATAACAGCTGCACTCCAATTTTCTCCCTCCCTTTATCAGCATAAAAAAAAGGGGGGGCAAATTCAACTAAAAATTTACCTTGATCATTCGATCAAACATAAAAATGTTAAAAAGTCTCCGAATTTGACCTTGGAAAATAAAAAATAAGAAGCCAATTAAAAGAAAACCAATTATTTACCAGCAAAGACGATGCGAATTCAGCAACCAAATGGAAATGAAGGATAGATTAAAGCTTCTGAAATGCCGGGACCTAAACCCAAATGATTATTCAAATGATTCAACAGAAACCTATGTAAACGATCACAAACTGAAATTGAAGTGAGCACAAGAACACTCTATTCTAGTAATTTTCTTTTCTACTCACTCTGCCTCACGCCGAGCTCAAATGGAATCTTTTGTGAGAGCGAGATGGAAATGCATAGCAAGAGCGTGGCGATGATTGGCCGAAAGCAGAGAAAAGAAACAGAGAATGATTGAGAGACAGGAGGAGAGAGAAAACGGATTTGAGATGTGATATATTGAGGATTGAATTGTATTTAAAGATGAGTTGGTGTCCAAAAATATTTTATGCATTTTAATTAATAAGAATATAACGAAAATACATTTTTTTTTCCGGATAAACATCCCTCAATTCAAGCTGCCATTGACGTGCATTTATAATATATCTATATCATAAGAATTTTTAATTCTTATTCTTATTTGGTATTGTTATCATTATTCAATTATTATCTATTATTTCCATCTTCTTTGTATGTCTCATAAATTATGATGATAATAAAGGCAAAGGTTAGACTGAGAATTTGCTTTTGAATATAATATAGTACAATGCATCATTAATGAACCAATAATAATTATTTTCTATTTTTAGCCTAATTATTGATATTAAAATTTGATTTATACTGAGGACCCAAACTTCAATCAACAGGAAGAGATTTAGTGGACTCCTAAACTACAATCCTGGTGTTAAAATAGAGAAATAAGAAAAAGAATATACAACAGACAGTAATAATTTTTAACGTAATTCAGTCAAATCCAGATGGTATCGGACCCTATGTTCACGGATCATTTTATTGTTAGAAAAATGCTTGCAGTGTACATAGTTTTACAGGAACTTCTCTCTAATGAGCTCTGTGGCTCATTACCCTCAGAGCTCCCTCCTCTCCCTATGAGTTACAATGGGTTCCCTCTCCAAAAAAAAAAAAGGTTTTCTTTATTTTCCATTACAACACTGAACAATAATGATGGTGAAAGAATATTAGGAAATTTTGAGACTAATTGGATATGTATAACGATTTAAACTATCTGAAGTGCTAATCATCTTAGTTGTTTGCTTATCTCTATTTTTATTATTATTGTTATGACTGGATTTCATTCCAAATAAACAAACATAACAATCAAAATAATCATATTATTAGCCATAATAGATGAATAGTTTAATGCATAAAAATTTTAAACTCTAAAAGAAATTACATTTAAAAAAAAATTTACTATTGTTGATAGCATTTTTTGGATAGGCTAGCAAAAGCCCAGCTAATGGAGGCCCAGCCCGTAGAAGGAAGTCACTCCCAGCCAAAGTCCTATTGAGCATGCAAATCGAGGGAGAGCCAATCTGTATGTGCTGATTAACGGAGAACCTGTAAGAGTCGAATTGCAGAATCAGCTTTTATGTATATAGGACTCTGTGTAAGAGAGAGAGAGAGAGAGAGAGAGAAACTTATTCAGAGAGAGAACTCATTGTAAAATGAGAAAGTTTCGAGAGCAGAGAGCCATGAAGCTCACTAGAGAGGAATTCCTGTAAAAATATTGCATATTGTAATTACTTTCCCAGTAATAATATCATCCGTGGACGTAGGGTCTGGTGCCGTCCAAATTTGACTGAACCACGTTAAAAAATCTGTGCCATCTGTTGTATGTTCTTTTTTTTTTCTTTTTCTGATTTCTACGCCAGGTTACAGTTTGGGGTTCACCGAATCATCCCTGTTGGCTAAGATTTAAGCTCTCCATACAAACCAAATTTCACCGTCAACAACTATAATATTAATATTATATAATAATGTGCATAAAAGACTCTAATCATAATTATATAACTTTCTTATCATTTAAAGGAAAAATAATGAAAGTATAGCTAGTAAGAAAATGGAGAAAGATGGATGGTTAATATAATTCTTTCCTTTCACCTTGTTTGAATAGTTAAAAAATGCTTTAAAAATTTTTAAATAGGAGAAACACAAAATAGTGAGTAATAGATAATTTTCAAAAACTTATAAATCTTTCATTCCTTCTACTTCTTAATTAAAACTCTCAAATAAGAAAGATCAAGACATAATCTTTCATTCTCTCTCATTCCCCTCCATTTTCCCCATACATCTTTCTAAATTATTTAAGAAATGTCTCTTATCCATAATAATTACATATTCTCATATCCCTTTCATATCCCAAATATTTACTTAATATAAATATTTATAACTTAAAATACTTAATTAACAAATAATTACAATCTTACTTCAACATTAAAATATAATTTAAGTAGAAATATAACTCACAATAAAAGACAATAAAAAAACTCATAAATTAAAATGTGAGTCGAGAGTTAACGCAATCAATAAAATCAAGTTTGGTCGTCATAAATTTTAAAAAAAGCATATATGCTTAATTTTTTTTTCATTTTTTGGAGGGGGGTGATAAACTTTACACTTTTCTTCAAGTCATCTTAATAAAAAAAAAAAATTGTAGACCAATGAGTGGATCAAATACAAAACATATTGAAAAGAAGAAAGAAGTAATAAAAAGACAAACCACATGTGGACAAAGATTTTCAATTATGATTTATAGCTAGATTAACTAAAGATTTAACACAACCAAGACAAGGAAGGTTGCACTAAATACAGACATAAAAAAAATCCTAGTGGGTTGATTCCCCCTTAAACAAATGAAACCCAACAAAAGGAAGAATAAAAAAATAATGCTGACTGATTTATCTTAGTATTTTTATGAAGTTCTAATAATGATGGATTATATGTATGTGGCTTCTCATTGAGAGCAAGGAACATGATTAGGAATGTGATCTGATGATGCAATGCCAATGTGTTTTGTTGTCATACCATTCTTGTTTCATACTATGAAGCATTTAATTATTACAAAAATAATAAAACAAATAATAAAGACATCAAATGAATACTATTACACTTGAAAAGGCTTTAAAAAGACATAATATAATAATATACACTCACTTCTTTTATATTTTTTATTATTTACATTCATATTTTTAATTTAAAAAAATTATAATACTAATGATTACAAAAAAAAAAGGTAAATATAATTTGTTCTCTCTCTCTCTCTCTCTCTCTCTCTCTCTCTCTCTATATATATATATATATATAAATCAACCACACATGTCTCTATGCAAGCAAGTTGGGCCTATTCCTTTTTCATCTACTTTCCTCCCCTAAAAGTGGAAAGATGTTTGAGCTCATAATAATTTCCATTTCAAACCAATGCATATTTTCATTAAATTAAATTTTAAAAAATTAAAAAACAAAAGAAATAACACAAATAAAGTAGATGAGATGTTGGGGAAGTAATTAAAGGAAGACAAGAATATTCCAGTCAGCAACCACCACCACATTACGTGAAATTCTCAAATTGATGCAAAGATTAGGGTGTCGTGGTGATTGGGATAATGTATTATATATATATGAGGACATTGAAAATATTAATTAAAATGAGAATTTACATTAAAAAATAATGTTTTCAAAGATGAATATTATACGTGTATCATTTGACCATAATTATTTATTAATAGATACGTAAACGTGATAATTAAGTTACTTTTAAACTCAGTACTATTTATAGAATAAATAAAAATTTTATTTTTAATAACATAATAATATATAAGTAGTGACAGCATGAAATTTGATTTACATTAATAATTAGTCAAATTTAAATTCCTTTTAATATTGCTTAGATTATTAAAATACATAATACAAACCCTATGTTTGCGCCTAAATTGAATCCAACCTTTGACCCGTGAGATATCAATTTTCCATATAATAAATGGGTTGTTGAGGGGCAAATCGTAAAACACATATGGGTTAACATATAATTAAATTTCAAATAAAAAACCCATAATGTATAGTGCTTAGAAATTTTGTACCTATACATTAGTGATATATATATTTTAGCCACTTCCTTTTAATATCTTATTTTCCAAATAATGCCTTTGCATTAAAGTTGGTGCTATCACATATATATTTTCCTTTTAAAGTGTGCATTTTTTTTTAAGTTATAACTTACAACTATGAGCACTTGAAAGTATAGTAATTGAAATTCTACACAAAACATTATGAACAAATAAAGCTTAGTTAAAACACTAATTTATAGATATCAATTGATATATATATTTGTAAAAATAATAATGCATAAGTTATACATTCAAAATAAAAATTTAATTTGAAATGTAAAAGAAGATAAATCTTTTTAAAAGATATTAAATATCACTTGAATAAAAAATTCTTGATAATATGTTTATAACTAAAGTAAAAATATTTTTAGTCTAAAGTTCAATCTTTTTTTACTAATAACAGTGAAATTATTCTAATAGTAAATTTATTGAATCAAATCAACCTTTTTCATAAATGTATTAGAACACCAAATTCGTAAGGTTAATGTAACTAGAAATGCATTAATTCTTAAAGATTTGTAAACCAATCCTGAGTTGTTGTGGGATATTTAATAATCCTTTCCTTAAAAGGTATGATATTGGAAAAGTTGGCTTTAATTCTTCCCATGTTTGCTGCCAATTGGTTCCTGTTCTGAGCCAAAAGGTCCTCTTGCCAACATACACACTTCCCAATAAACCAAACTGTTTTTGTGTCTTTAAAGTTTCGTGAGCGAAATTTTAACATTCTTTGCTCCATTTATTTTCTCGAAAGATTTTTTTTTAAAAAATGTTTCATTTGTTTATATAAATAAAGAAATTTTATATTATTTATATATTTTATAATTAATAAAATAATACATAATATTATAATAGAAACTTCTTTAAAATAATAGAAGTTATTTTTTATCATATTTTTATATGTAATATTGAATAAGTGAAATATATTTATTATTTTGAATAGAAAGGTTTTCCTAATTTGAGAGAAGAGGGAACCAAAATAAAAGTTCCCTTTTGTTCAATGTTTGGATGGCAGGAAATCAAAAGAAATCAAAGGGAAAGTAATGTTTTGTTTTTTATTTGAGTTTTTTATTACCAAATAAAGAGAATGGAGAATAGGGGTGTTAAATGAACTGCTGACCCGTGGGTCAAGCGGACCGATTCGTGAATTTGGAGCGGGTTGAACTTATTAAAATTAAGTCCGTTTAAAAATGAGCCTAAACGGGCTAAGTCCAACGGGCTGCGGTCCAAGTGAACCAAATTCGCACGGATACGGACCGGTCCGCGGGTCGAAACGGACTGGGACTAAAGTGAAAATTTGTAAGGACTAAATTGAAAAAAATTTATTCGGATGGGTCTTTGTAAAAAATTGTGAGAAGTTTAGGGACTAAAACATAATTTTTTCCATTTTCTTTACAAAACGGGCCGGTCCGCGGACCGGATCGAAACGACAATTCATGGGCCCGTTTTAATACGAGCCTAAACGGACCGAGTCCATTTAGATCCGATCCGTGTGAATTTTGATTCGATCCGCCCCGATCCATCCGTTTAACACCCCTAACGGAGAAGTAGACACAAGAGCTAGTCCTTTTTATTTTAACCTTTTGTTATAATTATACATTTTTCTTTTTACCAGCAATGCTAAAATAGATAGAATGTATTGAGACGGTTTATTAGACTCTACATTAACAAATTAAAGATATGTCAATTAAAAAAATTGAAAGATGATGTCGTTTTAAAATTACAAACTAAAATTCTTTAATGACACTTTAATCATATCAATTTGAAAAAAATCCATCTCTTCTTCACCAAAAATCATATCATAATAATAATGACTATTTTTCATAATTATTTCTAATCACAAGAAAAGTTTAACAATGTTAACATCAACTAATAACTTTAACAGAAGGCTGACAACTAAAGTAATATTAAAAATATGTAATTTTAGTTTTATTTCTATTATACTATTTATCATATTTTTGATATTGTTATGCTGGAGTTTAACATCCATCAATTTTAACACTGTAAGTAGATAGAGAAACAGATAATTATAATAAAAATAAAAATGAGGAAACTAAAAGCTATGATTTTGATTTTGTTTTTAATATGTTATTCACCATGTATTTAATGTTGTTGATGTGGAGTTTAACTATTACTCCCAGTATTTTTCATTTATTTTAAACATTACAAGTGAAAGAATTGATGAATAATTAAAGCAAAAAAAATAATAAAAGACTATTAATGCTAACTATCAAATTTGAAGGATATAATAATTATGCTCTTATTCTTATATTCATGTTTTTTTTGGAGAGTTTTCAATACAATTTAAACATTGAAATAAAAAAGAAGGAAGACATCTTTTAATTATATTTAGATTAGTTTGTTTTGACAAAAAAAATCTTTTGTAAAAATAATATTATTTAATTATATTTATAATTATAAAATATTAAGATAATAAAAAATATTCTATTTATATAATGTTAAATATGAGAGTGTAGTAAAAAATAGCATCCTCTATTTTAAAGAGGAAGTTATTTTCCCCCCAAATTATAACAATATATATTATTTTTTAATTACAAAATATATAATTTATATAAAAGCATATTTCCAAAAAGATATTTTTCAACAAAATAAAAGAAGCCTTGGTCTTCATCCCTTCCCATGCCATTCATTTTTTCTTATTATTTTTCCTTTCTTTTTACTGCTAATTACCAAATATAACATAATGTTACAAAAGGAAAAAAAAAAAAGAAATACTTATTTTGGTTCTTCTTTAATTTTGGCCGTATTGGTCTAGCCCATCAAAGAGTTTTTATATTAATTTAATTATTAATTCATTCAATTATGTCCAACATAAAAGAACTATATTTTCAATTTAAATTTAAAATTACTCAACTACATTCATGCTATTCGATTATTTTATGAATAATTGATAGAATTTCAACGTATAAACTGTTTTGTTAGCTTGAAAATATAAATACATGACAAGATCAATATTATAACAATGTCCTATTAACAATTTAATTAGTTGAACATTATCAGTTATTTTAAAGCTTTGAATACTAAATTTATACAGAATTTATTTTAATTGTATAAATTAAATTAGTTAAGAACGACATTCATATTAAAATATGTTAAAATATAAAATCAATTAAAAAAATTGTGAATAATAAAAATAGGAATTTAGTCATAAAAAAAGAAAAAAGAAAAGAATCTAAGTAGGAGTCTTGGAGTCAAGTGATGAATAATTTTGAGGAAGATTTAGTGCGAAGCTCCAAGGTTGGCATCAACTTTCCAGTAAGTCCAAATTTAGGGGTCGCTGTCGTTTTCTACCGCTCTCTTTTCATTTCAACGTCAACCTAAAGTGGATGACGTCATCTGCACCTGCGATATTCTTCTCTCATCCTCAACTCCCCGCCCCCGGAAACTGAATATATCTGACTCTCCGTCCTTATCCAATAAATTTTGCTTATTTCCTTGAAATTTAGAATAATTATATTTATATATTTTTTAAAAATATATATTTCTTTTTCATATTTTAGTAAAATAAGATATGTAAAATATATGGTTTTAAAAATGATATAAATATATTTAATTATAAATACGAGGAGAAGATCAGTGAATATAATTTATTCAATAATATCTTGTATGAAGATTTTTGTTATTACAAAATTTAATGTAAAAATTATTTGAATTATATATTTTTTATAAAATTAAATTATATGTGTTCACGAATTTTGTATAAAATAAATAATGAATAATTACATTTTAAAATTTCTTCAAAGTTTATTTTATATTAAAAGTTTAACTTTTAAAGAAAAATTATAAAGATATGAAAAAATTTTACAAAAATTAAAAATTAAGCGTTGGTATGTTTTTTTTGGGAAATCTACCAAAATATAATGCATATACTACTTTCGAGAGTTTTGAATTTAACTTTTTGTGATGTGCTTATTATTATTTTTTTTGTAAGTCTACAATAGATTTAGTTTGGAGAAAATTTTCTTTCCCCCTTTGTCACCAATGTGTAACTTTAGTTTCTCATATTTTAACTTTATTATAAAATTTAAATTTTTTATAAAAACATTAAATCTTAAATCTGAAAAAATTATATTTCAAAAATTTGAGAAGGTTAGTATTGCAGAATGTAATTAAATTATATATGTATATATATAATATGAGTGAATATTCTTGCCCCCCCCCCCCTTTTTTTTCCAACTGCCATTCCTGGGCGGAACCACTTTTGTGGGCATTTTTGGGCTGCATAATGGGCTTTTTTAAAAAGGTATATTTAGCCCATTGAAAAATTGTGGGCATGTTTGGGCCTGAAGGGTTGGAAATCGGCCGCGAAAGACTATTCTGCTTCTGACATTTTTTATGGCGTGTGATTGACAATTTAAGCACACGCAGACTTTGAGTTTGTTTCATTTCTTTTGTTAATTTGGGATCCATAAATTAGTTCACCAACAAAAGAGAGTAATACACGTCAAGCCTAATGTGATGCTATTTTTTTATAGAAAAATTTTATTTATTCCTAAAAAAAATAGGAGGCTTTTCTTGTTGTAAATAAAATATATACGCTGAAAAAAAAATATTAAAAATATTTTTATTTTAAAAAATTAATATTATTTTTAATCACATTTTTATATTAAATATAACATTTTTAATTTTTAATTTTTGTATCTATAAATTAATACAAACAATAGATTTTCATAGACAAAATGATAGATTTTTTGCAAAAATATCTTCCCATTAAACAAATAAATTAAGAAGTTGTATTGTGAGTATAATTATTACAGAAAGTATAATTTTATGGAAAATAGAATATTTTTAAATTATTTGATTAGTTATTAAATCAAAAAATGGAAAAAGTTTCACTTCTTACAAAAATAGGAAGTTGTTTATCCAATTTTTTTTAGTTAAGTTATACTTCTTGTATTTTTAATAAAATAAAAAATAAAATTATCATTGTAAAATTTAAATAATGACAAGAGTATCATTTTAAAAACTTATCAAATATTTTAATAAAATAGCATAATTTTTTCGCAGTACATTTTAGTCATTTAAATAATATTCTATAATATTAATGTTGAATTTCGATTTAACCAAAACTCACCAAAACACAGTCAACCTGAGAGATTATTCTGGAACTCAAACTGTTTTTTGGTTGAATTAACAAAGATGAAGAGGAAGAGCAGGGGAAGAACAATAACTAGACAGAGAGATTTTTAACGTGGTTCGACCAAAATCGGACGGCACCGGTCCCTATGTCCATTCCATGGTAGCGTTTTTATTAATCTGAAGAAAATTTTACGAAATTTTTGTATGCGATTTTTCCACTTATTTTACAGTAATCTCCCTCCTCTTATTTATAGAGGTTGGGGATATTATAATTATAATTACATAATTTGTATTTTTGTTACATTAAAATAAATGTGCATGAGAGTCTAAACTATTATAAAATGGCTTCTACAGACTGCTGGCTGACTTCTGAAGCTTGCTTTTTGTGAGTGAGCCCTATGCGCTGCTTCTTGCAGACTGGTCCCATGAACTAAGTCTGAGAAGATCGTTATTTCAAGTTTACTTTTAATGAGCCCTTAGCTGGGCATGATGTTGTGTCCGTATGTTAAGTCACTACTAATCTTCAGTTAGCGAGGACGAACTACGCGAGTTCATATTTGACAATGCAAGCTTATGTATAATGAGTTACTAGCTATGCGAGCCGAGACTCATCCTTTAGCGAGCTGTGACTTCCACCTTATTCTGTACTCGTATAGATAACGATCTACCTAACTTAGTTTTTTTTCAATAGAGTTTCAACATGTCTATAACACATAAGAAGTTTATAATTGAATCAAATAATATATAAAAATTTATTTTTTGAGAAATTTTATTTTCTTAATGTCAATTAAATAATTTTTAATATTTTTTAAAAAATTTACATAAAAATTTATTTTTTAAAAAAATTAATTCCTTTAAAAAATTTATTTTCTATATTCCGTGTCAACTTGGATGGCATCTATGAGAGCAACCTACGTTCTGCCTTTTTGAGGTGGCTAGTTTACGTAAAGCGGCCATGTGACGGCATATTGCTATATCTATAAAAGTGGGACCTTTTGCACGGGTGTGAAAGTAAATTACTTAAATAATAAATATAAGTAATCAATAGACAATAATATAATATGTAGCGCAAAGATATTCTACTTCACACTTAATCTTCTCATTATCATTATACACATTAGAAAAATATGAGACCAATATTTATACGTGGCATGTTTACAATCTTTTTTTTAATCTTGTAAGCTCAATATTACTATTAGTTGCATACAAAACGTATTTTTCTAAAATTATATTTAAAAAAATCTAAAAAGAAATCATTGATTAATCATTCATAACTCAAATATTTATTAAAAAAATTATGTATGTTAATCACGCATATATTATTAGACTTCTTCTATTTGAACATAAATATTAACAAGTTCAAATGATGCTACTCTAATTTAAAGATTAGATTTTTTTTTTTATGTTTAATGGACTTACATTACCAAAATAAATATTAGTTTATAGTTAATTAAACAATCTTAATTTAATGTGTACACACGGGAACTAACTGACCTTTCTAATCAATCAAATTTAAAAATAAAAATTAATAAGATTTTCCATTCTAAGTCTCAAACATATCATCAATTTCTTTACAAAAAAAAATCTGATTTTCAGCCAATGGAACCTTCTAAGAAGCCTATGGTAGGCCATTTCTGTAAATGCCTTTGTCTTCCTCTGATTTGCATTCCTACTGCAGTAGTACCCAAATCGAGAAGGAGAAGAAGAAAACATGTCTGTTTCTCTATCTTCAACTGCACCAGTTGCCACTTTCTCTCTCTACACCACCAACACTAACAAGAACCCATGTCTCCGTCTACAATCCTTCGGTCCATCTCATCGTTCTCGCAATTTCTTTCCCCATTCATCACTCATCCACAACTTCAATCCACTCAGGTAATGTGTTTTCTGATTTTCCGTGTTTTGAGCACATCACCAAAAAAATCACAGCTTTGTTGGTTTCTAAGCTTATGCTTTTCTGGGTGAAGGTCTTTGATTGATAACAATGGAAGAAGGGTAATGAAGTCTAAGAGAAGCGGAGGACTTGGTGCCGTTTGCTATACTGCTCCTCTCAGTGCTCTTAATCTTCAGTGGATCTCTACTGTTTCTTCTGTGTTTGTTAACTTTTTCTCTCTTACATACATGTTACAGTATATATACTTTTATACTATTGGATTTATGCATTTGTTCATGTTCGTGTTGTGTAGATGTTTGACTATGATTTTGGGGGAAAAAAATGTTCTGGGTTACAACTCACTTTCAGTCTGGAAGTTTGGGTGTCCTAGATATTTGATTGGATTTCACGGAACTATGCATCAATCATGCATTTTGATATGAATTGATTTCATTATATAACTCAGCAAGTGTTGTTTGGAGATTAGGTAGTAAAAATCCTTCAAAATGAGCGTGGATGACCATAATAGATGACTATTGTCGCAATTCAAGAGGATGAAAATGTGCTGAATTGCTGAAACCCAGGAATGATAGTCACATTTGGCTTTGAATCTGCGAGAAGATAGAAAGATCAAAGTAGCATGCTTCTGTCTTTCATTTTTGTTTTCAAACAACAAAGAGCAAGTCTGTGCTATTACTATAGGCGAAATTGTCTAGTTGTCAATTTGTCATTCCAGACTTTTGTTGCTCGTGACCATATATTGAACTCCTGCACTTGGTAGAGACATTTTAACCTGTTAAATTTTTAGACAGTTAATTATTTTGCCAAGATATAAATAACTCTATGAGACTAAAACATTATTTTAGTCCCTCACACATGTAAATTTTTTTAGTTTAATCCTTATTTAATCTTCATTCTCAATTTGGTCCTTGACAGATTCAATTTTATTCAATTAAATTTTGTTATCCATTTGTCTCTAACTTTGCTAGCAAAATTGATGACATAGAAGGTCAAAATCTAAGGTTGTACTCGTTAATGCTTAGATGGCACCCTTCATACTTTGAACTTATCACATGAGTTCAATTTAAATGTACAGACATGAAATTATCATTTTAATTTCTTCTTTTTTATCAATTAATAAAATGTTGTTTTAATCCACATAGATACTTAATCTTCTTATGCGAGTTATATTTAGTGTTTGAATACATTTGGAGGACATCACATTAGATTTTGGGCTTTCACATCATCAATTTAGTTAACAAGATGTAAGGTAGATGAATAGAAGGATTTGATTAAAAAGAAATTAATTTTGTCAGGGACTAAATTGAAAATAAAAATTAATTGGGAACTAAATCGAAAAAGTTTACATTTGTGAAGGGGCAAAATAATGTTTTGGTGTATAAATAATGATGGAGTTTTTCCTCTCCAAAGGAAGCTTCACACCAACTCTGCAATCTTGAATTTGATATTCATAGTCCAGGTATCGTTCTTAAATTTGATTCTCAATTTTGACAAATGCATTTGATAATTATGGTGCCCTGCATTCTGTTGAACTTGAAGTGATTAATCATGAAGGTTCATTCCTATGTCAACTCTATTGATTTCCTTGCCGTATTAGGTATTATTCAACTTTTGCTTTCATATATTGCCACAAAAATTGTCCTTATATTTCTCTGTGTTGTAACTTCTAATTTAACTTAATGTTTTTATGGAAAGCTGCTAGCCATTTGGTTCAGTCTCTTCTTGCTTTGAGAAGAAATGCAAAATTTCAAATATAGCTGATGGATGTTCAGATTCTTGCAGGATTTTGATACTTGCTAGTGGCACTGCTGTGCAGAAATCATTTATTGTACCATTGTTTGCTTTGCAAGCTCCTGCAAGTATTGTTGCCTGGATTCAGTAAGGCTTTAGATCTCTCCCTTCATTTTCTTATTCAATTTTTTAGCTTTGATTCAATCAGCTTTTGACATGCACTCTGTCGAATTTTTAAAATATTAAATTTATTTTATGCACTTACTTTTTTCCTACACTTTCTCAAGTAGCACATGGCATGATATATTTTATTTTATTCCCATTTTTCTCAAATTATTATTAAATATTTGGATATGCAGGGGCAGATATGGTGTTTGGTCTGCATTCCTGGCACTTATTGTTCGTCTCTTCTTCCATATCCCTGGTAGGTTGAATTATTTATCACGTAATATGAATTTATCTTCAGCAAAATAATTAGGTAGAATGGGATATAAAAAATCTCGAGGCAGTAGTAATGAGATATATAGAACTTTAGGAGATAGTAACCTTCATTGGAATTGGTGAAAATCAATATATTGTTTTAGGTACCTTAAGAGGGGTCCAATGCATTCTCTATCACAAATGTGTGTGTGTGTGTGTGTGTGTGTGTGAGAGAGAGAGAGAGAGAGAGAGAATAGCCTCACGGTGGAATATAACAGTAGAAGAAATATTTGTTTTCGTTCTTTCTATCCTTATACTTTTGCAACTTAATTGAAGAATGAAAACCTTCTGCTGGTTCTTATTTATTTTCAGGTGAACTTGAGTTGCCATTTATAGCATTACTCTTGGTGATGGTGGCTCCATATGAAGTTATGAAAATCAGGTAATTACATGAATACTTTGTGAGGATTGGATTTGTTATCTTCTTTTCACATATAATAGGTTTCTTTTTATCTGTCAGAGGCACACAGGCAGGTGCTATAATTTCATTGTTGATAGCGGGGTATCTGGCTTTCCAGCATTTCTCAAGAGCAAGCTTGCAGAGGGCATTCGACCAAGGTTCAGTTGTTGCCACCTTAGCCGTCATTTGTATCACTCTTACTTCTGTCCTGCTTCTGATCTAAGTTGAATGTAAAATGATATAAGCTAATCAGGTGCTTGTACATAAGAATAATGCCTGTCTGAAAAGTGACTGGTGGATAAGTGGGGGATCTATAAGAAACAAGCAGTCTATGTTCTGTACGAATTCTTGCTTAAATTAAAGTTAGAAATTGTATTCATGTTTCGTGCTTCTTTCGAGATACAAGATCAGTATTACAATTTGGTCTTCTTTTTTAATATTGTTGAACAGAAACTGATTTTGGTCTTAAAACTATTGCGACAATGAATTTCTCTTCTCACTCCCACCCATTATCTCTGTTACTGGCATATAGATATAATGATGCTGCTTATCACTTCCCACAAGTATTTACTTGCGCAATGAGATAGAAAGTGGGAAACATGCTCCTCACCCAAACTCTATTGGCATATAAATTTTGCATGTTAGGCAATTTAAATTTTTTCCTTTGAAACGTGCTTTATTGGGTTACCGAGCTCAAAATGAATATATTTTATGTGCAGTATCTGATTGGTTGAAGAAAGAAAACTCCTCTTGCTGCTTTTAAATATTTTTCTTAAAACGCTTGGCAATCACAAAATTTGTTTGAGCCTGCATTTGATGTCAAATGGAAATTGCCATTTCATGGTTGGCATGATTGTTTCATGAGGAGTATAGGCCACCACAGTTGCTCTGCATTCTTAGATATTGGTTTAATAGTACTCAGAAGAATTTCTGCAGATTTCTTATTGAATTTTTCATTTATTGTTTATTGGAGAGTCTAGAAGCTAACTTGCCTTTGGCATATTCCAGGATGCACTATTTTTTTTTTAAACTATTTTCTGAATATTGTTAAACCATGTAATCATGTATGCCTTAGTAAAGACATACTTGCATGCATGTTGTTTTCTTTGTCAAACAGGGTTCCTAGCTGCTTGTCCTGTTTAGAAATTGCTGTTGTATAAATGTAGGTTCATTTAAACCGGCCTTGAGCTTCCAATTTGCAACTATCCCCTTGCTTTAGACTGATATGGTGTTTTCTGGCAGACCTTTTATGTTTTTGGTTCATTATGAATTGTATGCTTGCTAATATTAATTAAAGGGCTGGCGAAGAGAGTTCTAAGTGAAGATAGATTATCTGACTATTTATTATGCTAATGCTCCAGAAAAACTGTGTCTACAAGAACCTATAAATTTTTTCAGCTCTACCACCTCTTTTGGGCTTTATAATCAGCATACATAAATGAAAGGTAGTACTAATTTTAATGGTGAGACTTGAGATAATAAATATGCCATTCTCGACTCTGTTCTCCTCAAAGTCTTATGAAAACTGCTGGTGGACTCCGTGAATTCCAGCATATCTTATAAAGAATATGCGAACCCTGTTTCTTGTCTACATATAAAATGCGGCAAGAAGTGAAGCCCAGAGGCCACATGTGGTGAACAACAGCTGCAAGGAGTAGGAAACAGATGTGGCTAAGCTGGGACTTCCTGTTGGTTCTGAACCATAGACTGTTGATCCTCCACCCGGCATTAATGTGCGTGGAGGAGTTGGGGTCATTGGGGTCATCGTAGTTGGTGGACTTGGTGGGCTTAGGCTTGCTGGTGAACTCATACTGCATTCACAATATACATTAAAATAGGATTTACAAAATTCTATCTTCTGTCTTTGCATTATAGAATGAATAAGATATAGGAGACCATAAGTCCTCACCTCAGGCCTTGTGATTTGGATGATGCATAGCGACAATTCCCACTACCTGCAATAAGGTTGAATGTTATTTGTGTTCTAAGCAGTGAAGCATTTAGTAGAATAGTGATAATTTAGGATTATTCTGACTCTCTAATCCTAATTAAAATCTGAAGTAAACAAGTGAAGCTCACAATCCCTGGAGTTGAAAAGATAGAAATGGATAGGAATCAAATTGGTGCAGACAGTCAGTAAGCTTAGACAGCTGACATTTTTGGGAGATTTGTCTGTAACTTGCGAAGGGATTCTATAGAGAGGAGTTGGACATCAGCACCTAGTAGCTACCAAATGACTTTTTTTTTTTTCTTCTTTTGCTTACCCCATCTAGTGGGATAAAGCTTGGTTGATGCTGCTTTCTATTTAAGGTTAGAATCATATGATGTTAGAACCTTTTTTTTTGGTCTCAACAAAATTATTGAAGGATGTGATTAGGTTTATGAATTAGATCAAATTCTTACTTGGATCATTGCTTGTAATTTGAGCTGTTCCTCCAAACACACAGCTGGTAGGTGCTGGATTCTTCTGATAGTAGTCATTGAATGCATATGAAGCATGGTCGCGCACAGTATTTGGGTTATAACAGCTTGCTCCTGATTGAATCGCTGAACAGTCTGCTCCTCCATAGCCACATGCATAGTCAAGAGCTACCTGTAGAGCAGTGTCTGAAGCTGCTTGGCTTGCAACACACCATTGGCCACCTGATGATGAAGGGGTGGTGGTGGTTGGTGTTGCTGGTGGAGTAGTTGTTGGGGTCTTTGGGATTGTTGGGGTTTGCCCTATAGTGCCCGGGTTTGGGTTCATGCTTGAGGTTGCTGGGTTTTGCCCAGTTGTGTAAGGTACTTGAGGAGACGTAGGGTTTGCCATAGGAGACGGATTTGCAGTGCCTGCAGTTGTAGGATTGACGACAGGAATGCCATCCAATTGAGTACCAAATCCAGAAAATGAGAAGGTATCCTGGTTTTCTTTGCTTGATATTTCAGCTGCACCTAGACCTGCCAAAGAAACCAAACAAGATCCTTTGAACTCTCCATGTTGACAAAGATAAATGAAAAAAATTGCTCAAGTACAATTAGTCAGTCTGTATGAAAAAAAAGGAAAAAAAATCTGTATTTGCTAATATATACAAAAGCCACTACATGCTGAATGGGGATTTTGGTCTCAGATTCAATAACTTCTTTTGTGATGCATGTATGAACTATGTATGCCTATGCTAAAGAGATACCATCTGATTCATCCAAATTGCATCAATGAAGTTCAAGGCAACTGAATATGGAACTACACATAACTTCTGATTGTGGAATGGTAAACTATTGCTCAAGTACAAACATCATTCTATTCTTAATAACAAATACAGAATTCCTAATTGTTGAAGTTGACATTGATTCTTTCAATAACAAGGGCTAACAATCAAATTGCTACTATTTCAATTTTAGTGGCTAATTTTTGCATCTTAGTTTTATACTACTCTTTCTCTGTTTAATGTTGTCAAGTTATACAAGGAACTAAGTGGAGGTATGAGGATTAGAATTTCAATACAATATTAAATTACCTGAACTGAAGAAAAGACACAAGGAGAATAATACAAAGCCCCAAGGACTTGTAGCACCCATTTCTGCAGGTTGGCTTCTATGCTTTGATTGCAAGGATTTACTTCTTTGGTTTGGAAAACAATGTTAGAGAAGCTAAGATATAATAAACAAGAGAAGCAACTATGCTGGTCCTGTGAAGAATAATTTTTTATTGTTTTTTTGATTCACATATACATAAATAAAAGATTGAAGAATCATAGCTTTCTTGGATCAAAGAGAGAAGGAAGAATATAAGAAAACTTGAGAAAGGAGAAACTGGATTGTCGAAATTAGCAAGCAAGGGAAGGTGCAAAAAAAGAGAAAGAAAAAAAAGGCTAATGGTGAAGGAAAAGGCAAAAGTGTTATAAATCTGATGCTCGAGGCTGAAATTTAGATAGTTTATTAAACGGTGATGTATTTACAAATGTCTTTTCTCTTTTGTGATACTCTTTCCTACTGTTTTCATGGGACTGAACCAAAAGCCAAAGCCTGTAGATGCTGGATTTGTACTTTGTTGCCTTTCATGGTTTGTAATCAAGAATGTTGTCTCTCTTCTACTTTTAGGTTCAGAAATACTATGCTCACTTATTTTATCTTACTTAGTTTAATGAATTAATGAACCTTTTACATTAGTATTTAAACTGACCCCGCATGCTGTAAATAAAATTTCACAACTTTTAATTAATCAATATTATTATTATTATTATTATGGATTTTCACATTCTCAAAAATTATTTTATGTTTATCGTGGTAAAGATACTTCATAAAAACTACAGGTTTAAGTATGAAATAATTATGTTTTTCTCTTTATGAAATCAACACAAATTGACATATAAAAATTCAAGAGAATCACTATCTATCCGGATTAACCCCTTTTGTTCAATATTATATTTATTTATTTATTTATTTTGTAAGAATAAATACTTATTAGAGATTCCTTGTCTGGAAAATCTCTGGTTATGCGATACTGCCTTCTCCATTAAGAAGGTTGGCTTAGATATGTGATGCTTAAGCCGCCTTTGCCTCTTATGATGTATGCTACATACAAGTGACTGTAGTTACTAGGTATCTTGAACTTGATGTATTCTCTCTCTCTATGCTTTCCCCCTTTTTTATACAATATCTTGAGGGATTCGAGTTTACTATCAAATCTTCGTTTTTTTCTCTTCTTCTGCTCTGAAGATTTCAATGGCTTTTCTAATTCAATATATAGTTTCTATTTTAGATAATTTTATAAGGATGAATGCTATTATTTTTTGGAATTACCCAATTATCAACTGAGTAAGTAATTAATATCCTTTATATGAGTAATTCTAGATAAAATCTTTTTTTTTTTTTTTACTTTTATCAAAATATTACATTCTCTTATTAGTATCATTAACTTGATCGTTAAAATATCTTTTAGAGTTCTAACTCTAATAGCATTTTCTTACTTTGCAAATATTTAAAGAAAAAATTTTGTCATATAAGATGTTTTAATTTGATGTATTTTTGTTAAGGCAGCAATTTGACCACTAGGACCTAGTTGAAATTATTTGATCAAGTGGAATTTTGAACAGAGATTCTGATTAAGTTGAAATTATGGTGAATTTTTGTATGCTATCCCAAAAAATGGAGTAGTTTTGAGGTTAAAATTGAAGAAAATCAAATACTAAGAATTTTAGATATCTTAAACATTATAAACAACGAATTTAAGATTAATGCAGTTAGCTAAATATAATCATGCAATTGTACACATAAACTTCTATGACGATTTTGAGGACCCATTTGGATGATCTTTCTAGGACTTACCCTTCACAAATGGCCTTTTGTGATTGGCTTGAACTCATAAGGTGAAAATTTAAGAATGTCTCATCAAAATCTATCTGCAAACATGAACACAATTCAGATAAGTGATCAAAGCTTGAATTTGTTTAGTTCTGAATTTTGTACATATCTCGACCTGCTGTTTCTAACTTTGCTCAAGTCGTAATATTTTTTAGCTATTTCATTAGCCTTTCTCCGCGGATTATATACTTTGTAGCAATAATAATGATGATGAATTGAAATGAAAAAAATAGTTGATGAAATATGTTCCGCACAAGACTAATCTAATTGAGAATTAAATATGTGCTTGACTCAATTAAAATGAAGTTATATCATAGATAAAACAATGTTAAAATCAAGTTGTCAGTTTGACGCAATTGGTATTAGAATTTGATTGTGCTAAACAGCATATCAAAAGGTTATAATTGGTATAGATTTAGCTTGTCAAAAGCATTTGATGGTGGTAAATGAAGCGAATACCCATAGAAATAATGGAGATGCTACTAAGTACTTGATCATGAGGGTAATAAGAGGTCGGAGTGACATGACAGCTAGTGTGTGATATATTGTATTCGAGGGAATATTAATAGTGCATTAGATGCAAGCGTGTGTAGAATTTGATGGACTTGATGCACAATATGAGACATTGGCTATGTGTTTATTCATAGTAATATTTGAAAGAATGCAAAACCATCCAAAAGAGTGAGTGAATTAATGGCCTATTTAGCGAAAGGAAGCCTCAGGAGAAATCCTGGTCTTGCCAAAAGGGTTTAGCCATGTCCATAAGGGACATATTAGTTGTCGTTGGAGCCTACAGGGGAAAGCCATGGGCATGTTAAAATGTATAGCTTTAACTGATAGTTGACATATCTTACAAGATGACATGTCTGAAGAGATGTGTTGAGCAGACAAATTTTAATAGAGGAGTCCAAAATCACGTCAAAGAACATGAATCATATTCGAAGGAGTAAATTCAGTGGGGGAAAGAGGCGATCCAAGAAGGATTAATTGTGCACAACAATCATGTAGGTGTAATGAATGAGTTGTAATGCTCATATACAAGATTCGAGATAAGATGCTAAATGAGCTAACACATCATAATCATATGACAAATGATAATGATATAAGGTGTAATGAGTTAGAGCCACATAGTCACGTGGTGGAGATGTGATAATGACTTAAGGCATAACAGACTAACGCTACATAATCGCAAGACAAACTTTGTGACAATGATCATGGGATTCATAATTACTTATGCATAAGAAATTTGGAGCTTGAGCTAGAGTGGTGAATAACTCTATACTAAATCCTCATCAAGTCATTAATGTGGGAGAGCCATCAAGAGGATGTGCTCAAAGAATGAGTCATCAAGAGGATGTGTTTGGACCAAGCTATAAGGGCCTAGACATCCAAGGATATCACTTGAGTGGTGCTACGAGAGAGAGGGGACATTGATCATCAAAAAAGTGGCTAAGAGGGCCCAAGATACTAGTGAGTGGCTATAAGAGTTACGAGAGATAAGCCACTATAAGTGCAAACCTAGGAAGGGTTGTGAGGGCCAAGATATTAGATGACATCAACTCTAGAAAGGCTATAGTGGTTGAGTTACTATGAAGGTGTCAATTCAAAGAGCGTTTGAGGATCCAATAGAGTGTGGAAGTGGTATAGCAAAATGTAATGGATTGTTTGAACCCAATCTAAATAGTCTTGTAAGCAAGAAATAGGACTTGCCATATTACTTGTCAATAGTGTATGAGACTTGTACCAAAACAGGGCATGAGACTTTTATCTCTTGCATTGGTGGAATGAGACATTAGATGGGGGCATACCTAGTAGCAAGTGGTCCAAAATGCCTAGCAAGCACACAAGCTATAGAGGTAGCATACACTTAAATTACAGAGGTAGCGGGTTGAGAGCTGTGCGAGGATAACATGCCTGAAAGTTGCAAAGGTAGCGAGGCATGCACAAGTTGTAAAGGCGGCAAATTGGAGACCTGTGGAGACAATGACATATAGATGAGTGTTGGGGCAACACAGTAGAGTCTATAGTGGTAGGTGATAACAAAATGTTTAACTCATTTATTTGTCCTCTCACTTAGCATTTTAAGACTCAAAATTGACTTACTTTAGCTGTGTTAGCATGTATTTATGGTGTGAT
>JANHAO010002452.1:0-28657 GCA_026873985.1 Saraca asoca
ATCAATCTCCAACGAGATAAGGGCAAGATCTGTATTCATTCCACATTCTTTAATTAATCTTTAACTGTTTGAATTGGGACCGACACTAATGAAGTAGATGTGAATAAAATAAAGCTCTATTTTCTCTCTAAGTTTTGCACTTGAAGAAATGAGAAAATGTGAAAAACTAAATGAGTCTTGAATAAGGTTATGGGTATTTATAGTTACTGTAATTAGCTTTCAAAAATAACTAACTTTCTATCCTTGAATTAATTCATGAATCGATTCATATCAGTTACCAACTAATGAATTAGCTTGTAAATCGATTCACTTATGAATATCATGAAGAAGTGCATCACTGGATTGATTTGTGAATTAAATCATAGTATTATACAAACAGGTCTTGAATCGATTAGGAAATCAATTTAGGAAAAATTCCTAACCTTTGGTAAGAAATATTTTTCAAAACTTTTGTTTATGAATCGATTGTTGAATTGATTTGAGTAGACTTTTCACAAGTTCTTCAATGAATCAATTTGTGAATCGATTCACATAATGAAAAATAGTTTTTATAAAACTTGCACTTGTGAAAGATTATTTGAAAACATTATTTGAAAAACAACTTATTTAAACTTGCTTCAAGTGGTTTATTTCTGCCTCAATTTTAGTGTTTTAAAAAACTTACTTGAATCAAATTAGATTAGAATTCACTTACAAAAAATTCTAGAAAAAAATCAATAAGACACTAAATTTAATGTTGAATCTCTTGATATCTTGAATGTCACTTAATTAACTTTAAGTTTGCAAAATGAACAAACACTTAAAGCATCTAGTTAGATTGTGGCATGAAATAAAATTATTTTTCATTATCAAAACTGAAGAATGTATGCTAGTAAGGCTAACATCCTTGTCTCCCAAACCCCACCATTTCAATAAGAACTCTCTCCTTGGATGCCTTTTTACAATCAACACATACTTTGCTAAAATTTTCTCTACCATTTTTTGCTTTGGCTTGTTGAGGTTAACTTCTGGCCTATGGGCTATTTGTGGGTTGAATCTATAATGCTTGGATGATACAGCTTCAAGTTGGTAATGTGAATGACTGGATGTATCTTCAGCCATTGTGGTGGAGCAATCTTGTAAGCTAACTTCCTAACTTTAACAATGATAGGAACTAGCCCTTTATACTTATGAATCAAACTATTGTCTTTAATTTTGAGGCTCTTTAGCTATTCTAGCATTAACTTCACTAGTACAAGATCTCCCATTTTGAATTCTAGATCTTGATGCCCTTTGTTTGCCGCTTCTTCATTCTTTTTGATGCTTTCTCTAAGTAAACTTCGGCAACTTCCAAATTCAGCTCCTAATCCTTGGTAAAGTGATGTGCTTTTAGATTCACACCTTTATAAGCCTTGGACACTTTGTGGGGTAAGAGAAGTTACTAACCCATTGCAGTCTTAAATGAACTTCTATTAGTAGTAAAACTCTTCTGAGTATTAAAACAAAATTATGCAACATTAAGTAATTGCAACCAATTCTTCTAGTTAGTACTTGATTTAACTTGCTACCTCTATAGCTCAAGTGTGTGCTACCACCATAACTTTTGTGCTTGCTTGATATTTTGGATGTGTACTGACAAATAGCCCCATATCTAATAGCCTATACCATTGATGTGAGAGATGCAAGTCTCATATCTTGTTCATGAGCAAGCCTCATACTTTGCTTACAAAACA
The DNA here is from genome assembly GCA_026873985.1 of Saraca asoca. NCBI lineage: Eukaryota > Viridiplantae > Streptophyta > Magnoliopsida > Fabales > Fabaceae > Saraca > Saraca asoca. The sequence goes on from JANHAO010002452.1 coordinate 1,713, forward strand.
TGGCCTGCTTGCAAGTCCTATACATTGCTTATAAGTCCAATCGTGTTGGGTTCGATCAATCCACTATACTTCCATTACATAACTTTCACACTTAGTTGGATCCTCCTAGCCTTCTCTAAATTAACACCCTCATGGTATCTCTTAATTATCATAGTCTTTTTAGAGTTGATGTTATCTATCACCATGGTGATCACAACCATTCCTAGGTTTGTATGCTTAAGCGTTATCTCCTCAAAGATGATACTAACTCATCTCTTGTGACCCTTATAGTCACTCATTAGTATCATTGCTCTCATAGCAACTTCTTTGATGATCAATACCTTCTCTCTTAGCATTTCGAGAGCGACATCCCTTTTTAAGATTCTTTCTTTGAGCATATCCTCATGATAGCTCCCCTATATTATCAGCTTTGTCGGGGGTTGAGCATCAAATATCTTCTTCTCAAGCATGAGTTCCACTTTGCCTATGCACGAGCAATTATGAATCTCATGGTCATTGCTACAAAGTTTATCTTGCGACTATGTAGTGCTAGTCTACTATGCCCTGAGGTCATTGCTTGCTACTCTGTCACATGATTTTGTAGCTCTAGCTCACTACACCAGTATCATTGCCACTTGTCATGTGACTATGATATGCTAGCTTCCTAGCATCTCATCTCGAATCTTGTGGATTAGCTTTGTAACTTGCTTATTACATCCACAAAAAATGCACAATTGATCCCTCCTACATCATCTCATTCCCCTTCAGGTTTACTCCTTTGGGTATATGCCCTTTGACATGACTTTGGACTCCTCGAGTAAGATTTGTCAACTTAACACATCACAATAGATGTGCCATCTTGCAAGATATGTCTACTATCTATTGTGGCTACCATTTCTCAAGAACAATTGTGGGTTTACTCTCTAGGCTTTGTTGACAACTATTATGTCCCTTATGGACATGGTCAGGCTTTCTTCGCAAGACCAAGGCTTCCTCTCACTAGATAGGTCGTTAATTCATTCACCCTCTTAAGTGATTTACATTCCTTTGAATTCTTATTATGAATGATCGCATAATTAATGTCTCACACTGCATAAAAAGTCCACCAACTTCTGCACATGCTTGCACTTGATACACCATTAATGTTCCCTCGAATGCAATATCTTGCACCCTAGCCTTCAAATTGCTCCAACATCTTGCACCTCTTTTGGTCAAGTTCTTAGTAGTATCTCTTTGCTATTTCTTATAAGTGTCTACTTGATTCACAAGTGTCTGCTTAACTCACAAGCTACATATGCATCAACAAGCCAATTCTACCCGAATCATGGCCCACCTAAGCTGCTTTCTCTAGCACACCTGAGCTTTGATTCCAATTGTCATAGTTGTTGTTGGGTGCTTTCCTTACTAATATGACACTTTTGTCACTTATCCTACCAACTTCATCACTTTACCTACTTGATCAACCTGCTTACTCCTCTGAGAGCTTGGCAAGACACAAGCGCTTAGTGTGATAAGTGCTTAGCATAGAACCAATCCTAGGTGGCAACCTTTGGTACTACTAGAGCACTCTGTTATAGGCCAGAGCCCTCAAGTGGAGAGTCACGCTTTGCCATTATTCACATGCGAGAGTTCCCAAGGATTGGATTATGAAATCCTTTACTCTAATACCAACTGTCATGGGCTGACAATTCTCTACCCAAAATCATGTAGTGCATGATGCCAACTTTCAGCTAACATGTTAGCTTTCTAATAAAGTCGAGCCATGCTTTGATAGATAATCAATACATTAAGGATTTTGTTGCCCATACAATCAAAATCCCATGCATAACATGTTTGCAAGCTAACATGAGTGTGTAATTAAAGCATTAGCGCATATCGAGTCTCAGAGAACGTGTCACACAATAAGCCTCTAGTGCATATCAAGAATAGACTTTTTAAAAATAAGGAGAGAGACAGATCCATTTTATTAATATATGCCTCATTACATAGTTTTGAGTAGGTAGAGGAAGTATCTCTAGGCTTCACACTCTAATCCCTAACTTAAGTCATAGTGCCTAGTTAGTCATTGAACACGCCTCCCTTAAGGAGCATTATAAGCAAAAGTCCTAATGGCAAGAGTAGACATACCTTTTCCCCATTGACATAAGGACTTTTTTCCTAGCTCCTAAGGATTCTAAGGTGTCATCTCATCTGCAAGATAAAAATGCAAGGATCACAACCAAGTATATTTCTACTTGTATTGGAGAAATGATCGATGTTAAAAAGACACAAATACCCACAAAATGGCAAATATTTGAAAAAGTAATCTAACAAGAATTTTCTTCCAAATTAATTTGCACCACAAAGTCTCCTCTTTATGCTTGATTTTTACCTTAAGTTTTGTCCAAAACCAAGCACATTTACATACTGAATTGGTTCATAAGGCCAACTTGTGACATTAGGTTGTGTACAATTAATTAAATGTAATTTTCTAGCACTAGATATTAAAATTGAAGCCTATAATGATTTAATTTATGTGAAGGTATATTATTAAATATTATTTTCAAGAAACAATCCTAACAGTCTATTTTGAAAATTAATTATACGTTTAAAATTTTCTTGGAAATATGAAAAAGCTTATTCAAATTTTAAACATTGATTGTCTCAATTTAAAATTTTTTTAACTTTTTAAAAATAAAATTTTAACTAAAAGATTTGTTTTATCTATTATTATATATAAACATAACCAACATTCATGCAAATTTAACAATAAGTAATTGCTTTATCTATTTCAAATTACCAATAAGTGTCATCTTCTCTATACGCATCACTATCTTATAATCATTTCTAGTCTAAAAAATTAATGGTTTATTTTTTTTTTCTTTTTTGTTTGCAGTTGAAAAGAATACTACAAAAAATCTTCATCCTCCAAATTAACAATGTGTGATGGTTGCTCAAATTTTGCTTTCATTTTAATATATCTTTCCTTTGTTCCAACAATTACTTTCTCTTCATAATTGTTGGATTTTTATTTATATTTCTTATATTTATTCAGAAACTTTTAAAATAAAAAGTTCATACTATTATAGCAAATATATTACTATGTTGAATAGTTCTCAATGCACTTAATCTATATTGTCATAACAAGTCAAGCTTTGCCAAAATTGAACTAATAGTAAATAAATCAATAATGGCAATTGAGGAAAGAGATTTGAATATTCATCAAATTAATAATAGTCACAAAAGTTATAGAAGGAGTGACGTAATGGATGGAGTTTCAAGAAACAGAATGGAGAGATAAGGAAGAAAGCAGACAATTATTGTTTTAAAATCAAATTATCAATTTATAATTTGAAAATTTTAGATTAAGTTATAAATTTTAAATAATTTATTACAACTTATTAATTATAAAGGTGATGTAATTTTATTGCACATAAATATTTATAGGGTCAAATACTTCAAAATTAACGATAAGCACTATAAAAAACTCCTAAATAAAGAATAAAATTATTATAGGTAAAATCCAGAACTCCTTAAATGGGCTAGCAGAAGGGCCAAAGTAGCAGAAGAATTGCAGCTCGTTAAGGTGCTGAGGACACCAAGCCCTGACTCGATTCATAGCTAATCTTATGCGAGCTTGGTTCATTACAAACCTGCTTGACCTCGCTACCCGGAAGTCAATAGCGACCTCGAGCCAAGCATCTTAACTCACAAAATAAGGCGCATTTTCCAGCTAAAAGATCAACAAGATAGGATGACAGACAAACTTACATTAGGTCTCAATTCAAGTAGACAAGGGTCCCACCCGCAAAAAATAATCTACAGGAGCAGAATCGAAGGATATATTTTGTCTTGTACGTACACTGCATGATGTAATATATTTATAACTTATAAAATTACACTTGTAACCTCCCAACCTCGATAAATAGGAGGAAGGAACACTCTATAGAGAGAGAAGAGTGGAGAGCCATACTGATACTCTATAGAAATTCTTCCAGTTCAATACATTACCATGGATGTAGGGTCCAGTGTGGTCCAAATTTGGTCGAACCACGTTAAAAGCTTGGTGCTTCTTATTGCTCTTCTTCTTCTTCTTGCCTTTCTGCATTTATTCATTGTGAGTATAACTAGATTGCAGTTTGAGTCCCAAACAAACCTCTTCAATTGGCTGGATTCTAGTAGAAGCAAAATCCACCGTCAACATTTTGGTGCTGTCTATGGGGACTCATATGTACTTTGGTTGATTCTCTATGTTCAAGTTCGTCCTTTGTCTAGTTGTAATGACCATAGGAAAAGCCATTCGGAAGTCTCAAGTTGTCAATAACCACCTTGAAGGCCATACGGTGAGTTCTTCTACCGCCAGGGTCGCCAACAATCTAGCTTCCTCTATTTACCTCTAACTTGCCATTACTATGCCTGGGAGAGGCGAAATGTAAACTTGGCACCAACGCCAAGAGGCATTGGAATATGCAGTAAAGGAAATGGCTAAAGTGTTTAAGGTGTTGGCATAAGCACAAGCTCAGGGTGTATAAAGATAGGCTGAAGTTATCATGCCCAAGAATGGTCATCAGCAGCAGCAAGCTGGAAGCTATGTCACCACTCATGCGACCAGGAAGGTAGGAAGAGTCACCAGGCTTCCAACTAATGCTCAGAAGCATTAACTCAGCTGGTAAAGGAGTTACTACAGAAGGTGAAGTAGCTAGAATAGTGCCCTCGAGGCTGAAGCAGTCAAGGATGCCCCGAAGGACAGTCCCCCTTCTTTGAGGAAATTAAGTTGGAACCCCTTCTACATAAGCTTAAAGTTCCCATGGTTCCACTACATAATGAGAATAGCAATCCACATAGCCACTTGGACATGTTCAACATCTAGATAGACCTCCAAACAAGTAATTCCTTGGTCAAATGCCGCGTCTTCCCAGCCACATTGTGAGATGCACCTCGAGCCTAGTTCAGGAATCTCCTAGCTCGCAGCATTAGTAGTTAGGAGGAATGTTAGGAAAAATTCCTCAATCAATATCGAGTGTTGAGGAAGCAGCTCGTGCCCTTTGCCATCTTGCTACAATCTTTCAGCATAAGCACGAATTACTAAAAGATTATATTGCTCGATTTAGATGTGAGACTGACAATATGGAAACCCATCCAATGAAGCCATCTTGACGGCCATCTCAGCAGGGCTTCGCTAGGATGGCAAGCTATATAAAAGTATATATAAATCCCTAGTTGTGGACCTAGGTGAATTTTACGACTGAGCCACCAAGTAGATCAGGTGGGAGGAGACTTTTGGTTTGAAAGAGTCCAGACAAAAAAAAATGAGGTGAGCCCCTCCACCTAAAGTAAAAAGAGGAGTCATAAGGGCCGAGATGATGGGTCCAGTAGTCAGCCTGCCAAGAAAGCTAGAAATGAGCAACTTCCACGTCTAGGCCGCCATAACCATTACAATATCCTGTTAGGTACCCCGGACAAGATATTTGCTGCGGAAAAGGATAGAGATGACTTCAGGACTCCCGCTTCCTTGAGGACTCTTTACGGAAATAGAAACATAAACAAATTCCATGCCTACCACAATGAGGTGGGGCATAGCACTTCATATTGCAATGCCTTTTGAGATGCGATTGAAGACCTCATCAAGAGAGGTTGTCTAAGAGATTATGTGGTACAGCCCATGGGGCAACAGCCTAGTCAACCATAGTGAGATCTTGATTAGGAGCAATCAGCTGTAGTGAGGACATTTTCTTGATCTTGTAATATAAATATGTAAAAGCAATTTGAATCTCACGCTTCCAGTCCCTGTTCAGTCTCTGGTAAATGTCAACTCGGGATCAAGCTCCCAAGGAAGCAAGCTCTTTCTCTTATGCCGATTTATGACCCATCTTCAACCTTGCACACGAGCCCTTTTCTTAGCCACCATATGCATGCAGCGACTCTACTATGCATACGAGTCACTTTCTTAGCCACCGTATGCATGCAATCTTTAGCTTGTGCATATGAGTAGCTTTCTTAACCACCATATGCACATAGCAACTCTACTGTGCATACGAGCCACTTTCTTAGCCATTATATGCATCCCATCTTTAGCTATGTATATGAGCCACTTTCTTAGCCACTGTATGCATGCAATCTTCAGCTCCTACATATGAGCAACTTTCTTAGCCACCATATGCATGCAACAACTCTACTACACATATGAGCCACTTTCTTAGCCACGGTATATGTACCATCTTCAGCCATGCATACAAGCAACTTTCTTAGCCACCATATGCATGTGACTTAAATGCCTGTAGTTCTCATGCAGCCAAGCATTCATAGCTCTCATATGATCTAAAATTCATAGTTCGCAGGTAATTTTAAATGCGCTTAAACTTTATATTGCTAAGATTCAAAAAAAAAATGTGATCGACTGGTTACTTACACATCCCATTTTATTATGATGCTCACTTGAAGTTCATACTATTATCAGTAATGTGTAGAATATACAAGCAATAGGATGTAAGAGAAATGAAAAAAGGGTTCATTCACTAAAAAGCCTCAATGAGGTACATTTACACAAGGAAATCAAAATACAAGTTAATCTAGCCTATATACTAGAAGAAAGACTGGCAACCCCAAGAAGAACCCCAATTTGCAGAAGGGCTGGCGAACACGACTAATTTCAATTCATTCCTTTGCTGCATTCCTTGGTTTAGAAAAACCTATCCAGACCTTCACTCAGCCCTAAGAGCCCAGAGAAGACAAGCCTGATCAACTGGAAAGGAGAACCCCACAACATCACCGAGGGACATAAGTCAAGATCTATACAAGATCTTCCCACATCCTTATGGAAGGATTGCCCTCAAAGGCTTTCATATAACAAACCATGCACACCTCATCAGAAGGATAGAATGCTGGAGGAATGGGGGGCTTGCCTGAAGTTCCCATCCTATTTCTTTATGAAGGAGGAAGAAGGACTACCCCTATCTTAAATAGAAGCAGTTTTGGTCCCATCGAAGAGTTCAACAGAGCTCCCAACTGTCTTTATTAATTAGCTCGAAAGAAAACAAGGCAAATGCAAATGTGTCAATAGGCATGGGACACATATAATGGAAAGAATGGTCTGGGACAAATGAAGCAGCATGATCAATAAAAGATTTGACTGCATGGTGTTTAATAAGACTTAACTCCCAGCCCATGAAACAAGCTGAGAGTTGGGGGGCTTATGTTATAGGTAAAATCTGGAACTCCTTAAATAGGCTAGTAGAAGGCCCAAAGTAACAAAACAATCGCAGCTCGCTAAGATGCCGAGAACACCAAGCCCTGGCTCGATCCACAGCTAATCTTGTGTGAGCTCACTTCGGTACAAACTAGCTTGACCTCACTACCCAAAAGCCAGTAGCGACCCCGAGCCAAGCATCTCAGCTCACGAAATCAGGCGCATTGTCCAGCTAAAAGATTAATGAGATAAGATGATAGACAGACTTATATTAGGTCTCAAATCTAGCAGACAAGGCTCCCACTCACAGAAAATAATCTGTAGGAGTCGAATTGAAGGATATATTTTGTCTTGTACATACACTGCATGATGTAACATATTTACAGTTTATAAAATTATACTTGTAATCTCCCAACCTCTATAAATAGGAGAAAGGAATACTCTATAGAGAGAGAAGAGTGCAAAGCCATATTGATACTCTATAGAAATTCTTCCAATTCAATACATTACTGTGGACATAGAATTCGGTGCTATCCGGATTTGGCTGAACCACGTTAAAAGCTTTGTGCTTCTTGTTGCTCTTCTTCTTCTTCTTCTTGCCTTTCCTCATTTATTCATTATGAGTATAATCAGATTGCAGTTTGAATCCCAAAAGAACCTCTTTAGTTAGCTAGATTCTATTAGAATCAAAATCCACCGTCAACAAAAATAAATTTGTGCAAACACACAGTAAAATGCCCATTGATATATATTAAAGATTGAAGGATATGAATTAAGCAAACAAACTATCTCCAAAATTTATCTTCGTTCGTCACTTTCTCTCAGTTTTATTGTGATGTGAGAGACAAACTGATGAAACATTATCTCACGATTGACATGAGGTTGAGGTTTGCCCATTAAAAGGGCCCACCCATGTTTTTCGCATTTGAAGTATCAGCCGGCTGGAAGGGTGAAAATGTGGTATTCTAAGGCCAAATTGTACATAAGTGAAAATGTAAAATTAGTCTTCTATTTTTTTTCATTAATTTTATTTATAAATTATTTTAATGTGCACATAATATTTTTATTCAAAATGAGTTCAATAAAATTTTTATATTATCAATAAATAATAAAATATCTATATTATTTAAAAAGTATGAATAATTAAATTTTTTTACTTCAATCAATTATATTTATTAACTTTCAAAATAAATGTAATGTCATATATATATATAATCAATTATTTTTTAAAAGATAAAATCTTTTGTCGCTTGACAAAATCATTAATTTTCAAAATAAATATAATATTAGACACTTTGAAAGATCAATCATTTTTCAAACGAAAAAAATTCTTATGGCTAGATAGAATATTAATTGAAATATGGAAAGTTGTTACATGGAGTAAAAAAAAAAAAAAGCACTCTCCAAATTCAAAATTGATCTTTTTTGTCAATCAAAGGTACAAAATTTCTCTCTCTGTATTGTGAATTTTCATAACTTATCTGTAACTATGACAAATGGACTCACAATGTACTACTTATATATTAAAAAAGTTTTGATGGAGACATCACAAATCATTGTCAATCCAAGGAAAATATTTCTAATCTTATCATAGTATTGAAATCTCAATTCAACCTCTTAGTATATTTCAACAAATTAAATATTTTGACATTACGATAAAGTGAATATGAAAATTAAGAAGATAATTTTCTGACTTGTCTTAAACAATCAAAAGATAGTACTGAGATTCTCAGTAATATGGTAGGACCTGAAATATTTCCCAACTCTAGATAAATCTTTTGGGGTAGGAGGAATTTTTTTATTTTTTTATTTCTTTTTCCTTTAATGGACTCATGTCATTATTTAGTTTTAAGCTTTTAATTATCCTTATTTGACATAGGGGTAAAAATGAAATTTTATTTCTAATAACATTAAGTAATAGCTGGCTTTGACATCATTAAATAAAGTAAATACGCAAACATGATCTTTTATATAAAAAAAAACAAGAGTTTTGTTTTAAAATAAAAAGGATTTTACTTGAAACAAAATGACATAGTCTAGCTAGCATTCTATTTAGTTACATAGGATTTTATCATCTAAAAAACAGTTAATTTTTTAAAATGTCTAATATTGTATTTATTTTAAAAGTTATAGGATAATTTTGATTTAAATAAATGTTAATAAGTATTATTGAAATTCAAGAGAAAATTAAAGAGTAAAAGGTATAATTTAGCTAACATCTTGAGTTAATTATTGCTAAAATTCGACTTGACTGCATTTGAAGAAATAAGATACATGTTTCTTTTTATTTTTCCCATTAATTCTTTGAGTTGACTTCACTAAAACAAATAGCTAAAAAATAGTTGACTGAAATTTCAGTGCAATGATAAGCCTAAAAATATTTGAAAGGAAGAAGACACGATTTGAGTTTCTTGTTGTTTTTGTTTTTATTTTTTTTGGTAGGCTAGTCTATTTCAAATTATTGTAGTCCGCTCTTTGATAAGGAAATAAAATTTTTTATTCATTAGCGGTGAATATTATATTTTTTCCTGTATAAATATCTCCACGATCCACTGAAGAAGCAATTAGACAATTAGTGGCGTTTAGGTGTCTATCCTCTTTCTTTTTCATAGGCTTAAGCGGGTATCAGAAAAGCAAATATTGGCCAGTGAAGCTTCAAAACTTGATGCTTCAAATTCATTTCATAAAGCCGATCAACATCTGGCAAATTTTCATCCTTCCATCTGGGGAGATTGTTTCATCCAATATGCTTCCGAATTTGTGGCATATATCCTTCTCTCTCTCTCTCTCTCTCTCATATGGAAGCATCAAGTTTTGAAGCTTTAGTGGCCATTATTTGCTTTTATGATACCCACTTAAGCTTATGAAAAAGAAAGAGGATAGATACCTAAACGCCACTTGTTGTCTAATTGTTTCTTCAGTGGATTGTGGAAATATTAATACGGGGAAAAATTTAGTATTCACCCCCGGCAATAAATAAATATTTTTACTCCTTTAACGAAGAAGTGGATACAATAATTGATGCAGGAGATATTTATATGCGGGTTAGTTACGGGTTGAATTTGTAATGTGTAGATAATACAGTTTTAAGTTACTGGCATGCATGATCGGGTGTATCTTTAGTCACTATGGTACAACAATCTTGTAAGCCACCTTCCTAACTTTAGTAATGACAGGAACTAGCACTTCATATTTTTGAATCAATTTCTTGTGTTTAATTTTGAGGCTCTTTAGTTATTCTATCATTAACTTCACCAGTACAAGATCTCTCTCTTTGCATTCTAGATCTTAATTCCCCTTATTTGTCATTTCTTTATTCTCTTCGATGCTTTCTCTAAGTAAACTCGGACAACTTCCAAATTCAATTCCCAATCCTTGGAGAAGTGGTGCGCTTTTGGATTCACACCTTTATAAGGCTTGGACACTTTGTGGCATAAGAGTAGCTATTCACCCATTGCAAACTCAAATGAACTTCTATTGGTAGTAAAACTCTTCTAAGCATCAAAACAAAATTGTGCACTATCAAGTAGTTGTGTGCATTTCTTCTTGTTAACACTTGCAAAGTGCTTTAAATATTCCCCCAAAAAGACCATTAAATCTCTTAAAATGTAAAAGGCATCCCCAATTATTGTACATCTCACTATAAACTTCACTATTCATCAACTTTTGGTGCAGAAAGAATTTCCAATTATTGTACCCTTCACTATAGCTTGTCACTGTACACTATAATAATATACTATTCATAGGTACTGTTATGCTTCACATTTTTCTATAAATAGGCTAATCCTCCCAACTTCTAAGGCATCAGTTGCCTACCCTATCACACTTTCTCTAGCTTGTTCTGGAGTTATTTTCCCATCTTGTAAACTTTCAACTCAACTTATAAAATTTAATTTTGCTTTGCATATCATACATATTATTGTAGTTGTAGTCCATCTATGATCTTTACTTCATACTTTAGTTTTTATTCTTTTAGTTTTGGGCCTTTCTCCATGATCTTTAGTATCAAATCATAGGGGGAAGTGAGGATGAAAATATGAATTAAAAATTACTATTGTTTTCATGAAGTCTATGCTAATTCTTGAATATGATGCTAAAAATTGGGAAAATTGATAGCTTGCCTAGTATATGTATGAGTTCGTCAAGAGGTATAAGTCCTGTCTAGGTAAGGGATAAAGTTTTAGGGCAACCTCTGTCTTCCATGCTCTCATATTATAACAGTAAGATGGGGCCTAAGTGATCTAGATACAAAGGTCATGTTGAGAAATTAACATTAGATTCATTGGCAATATTAATTTACAGTTGATAAGTTCATTGTTATAAAACCTAAAAGCTTTGATATTAGACATGAGAAAATTTTAATTCTACAAAATATACCAGTATCTCTCCTCTCACTTTTCATTTTTTGAATCTTCTTCAATTGGTTCTTCAAAAATTAAGTTTAAAGATGGTTCAAAACCTATTTTTGAAGAACAAATATATTTTGAAAACATCAACAAACAAATTGATGACTGGGAAATACCCATAATACCTTACAAAAAACTTTAGAAATCTAGCTCTTACTTTTCTAACAAATCAACTTTTGTTGTTAAAATTGAAGAAAACTTTCAAAATATTGATCCTTCGCAAGAAGAATTTATTCTTCTTTCTGGGAAAGACATTGCAAAACAAAAATAAGAATATAATTTCCTACATCTAGGTTGTGTACAAGTAGCTAAACCTATTGCCGGATTAGGTTTAAATATAGCAATCTTACTTTGTCTGAGAGGCGCTAGGCACTTAAACTCTGATGTTTCCCTTTTAAGAGCCAAAGAAACTAGTGTTTCTCAAAGACCAATTCACTTCAACTACTATCCTAATATCTCCTTCTATCTTAAATAAACTCATGGAGATAAAATCTTAGAACTTAATACCAAAATTTTTGGCTATAATATGATAGTTGGATCTATCTCTATAGTAATCACCTGCAAGATTCAATACAAGCTACGTAACTCTCAGAATTCAAGATTTCTAAAACCACTCAACAACAGGGGTCTAAAAACTTATTGGTTGACAAATACATTTGAAGCTAATCTCCAAATACTAAAAAGTAACCCTTGGGAAAAGATAAATCTTCCAAAAAACTAGTCTTTTTCTAAAGTTGCCCCACCAAGGATATCAAACCCCCAAATTTCTAGGATTATCCAACATACTTTTGGCTAAGTAGATATCTACTTTGATAGAAGAAGGTCTAGAATAGGTGCTCATAGAATAACCAAAATAGAATATTCACAGGATAACTCTTTAGCCCAAAAGTGTAGCATTACAAATGAAGTTTCTAAAAAAGATGCTTAAAAATCTCCTAAACATTTCACTACCTCAAACAAAACCATGTCTATAGATCTGAGAAGTTTAAAATGAACTCTTTCTATAGTAAATATCAAAGGACTAGATAATACCTCTAATGTTCTAAAACCTTTTTATGATAGACCTAATCCTAAATGAAATGGTAAGGAAGATGAAGTAGAGTCTAGCATTGTCTCTCCTCCTCAATCTCTATCAACCTTTTCTTAAATTCACCATGATCCAAGGTTTTAATGATTAGACAATCCTTCAAAGCTAAAAAAAATCCCTTCCAAATAAAGTTAGAAACCCTAAAAAGGAATTTCTATTTAGAGGAAAACACTCCTCAAAGAACTTGATTTCTAGAAAGCTACCAAGCAACCAAGAAAGAATGAATTCATGATGCTTGGATAAAATTTATTCGAGAATATGAGACAAATATTCCTTTCCTCAGCTGATTTGAAGTCTATGTTGAGACTAGACAAATAAACTACCCATTCAATAACACAATTAGTTTTACAACTGAAACCATCCAAACCGGGATAACTTCAAAAAGAGATAAGGTAATCTCAAAACTACCACTTTCAAAATCTTTTGTATGGAAACAAAAGATTCAAAAATGCCTAGTTTTAGCAATGCCTTTCAAAATTAGAAACATCAATGACCTTATTTCAGCCATAGATATTCAATCTCTAGTGGAACAAAATAATTACACCAATAGATATCATCAAACATTAGGGCATTATATTCTTAGTAAACCTGTCCAAATTGGAAAAACCTCAACTAGTACCACCAATACCCAAAAACAAATAGATAAGCCTTTATTCAAGACTTATGAGGTCCCTCATGACATAAAAATGCAATTCAATAGACCATATTAAGTAGATCTCAAAAATAAAATTGAGATATCCAAAATTAGTCAAATGATTGAAGATCTAGATCAAAAGCTCTATAGAAACCTAACTATCTCCCATTCACCTTTGTGAGATAGCTTCAATAGGAACCTACAAGCTTTAGACAAACTTTTAGACATTGCTTCTAATGATGAAGAACCAAAATTTGAAGCCCTTTGGGCTTTAAAAACATAGAGACCACAAAGACCTTCAAATCTTCAAAATTTTAAACCCTAAGCAGTATCTCTTGTTTAGAGTTTCTATAATGAGAATAACATCTATGAATGGAACATAGATGCTAAATCTAAGTATGAGATTATCAAACTCCTTCATCAGATGACTATGATGAGGATAGCCTACCAAACTATGCAAGGACATGATGACACAACAATTGTACACATTTTGGTTGTTGGATATGTGTACCAACTCAAAGGATGGTAGGATGAACATCTTACTAACCTTTAAAAACACAAAATCTAGAATTAGTGAAAATGGATAATTTAGGATATCTAATTCTAGGATCAAATGGTCAACCCATTCCTGATATAGTTACCACTTTGATCTATACAATCATAAAATACTTCATAAGAGATCCTAGTCTCTAGAAAGAAAAGTCTACTACACTTCTTTCAAATCCTAGATGTAAAACCCTTAGTAGTTTCAAATGGTATAAGGTTACCTTCTTCAAGCAAATCTTTTTTGAATCAAATAGCAACCAACTTTTCTAAAAAGAAAAATTTCTAGCTAGCTTTCCCAGATCTTTTGTGACAAAGTTAGAGACAAAATTAGAAGCCAACATAATGGAATCATACCCCATGAACAACTTACTTATGGACAGCTTGTCACTTATGTCCCAGAAATAGCTCTTAAAATCTACCAAGTAGATAAGATTCAAATATAGTTAGCTAAAGAGAAGGTTCTCTAGAAAAGAGAATTAGGTTCCTTCCATGAACAATTCAGTTACACTTGCCTAAAAACCTACAAGCCAAAGCATAAGAATAGAGAAAAGCAAGATGAGTCCAATCTAAAGCACCAGATCCATAGGAATAAAATTCCTAGTAGAAAACCTAAGAAGCCTAAACACACTCTTGCACCAAAACAATACACTAGACCAATTGGTTTTAGATGTAAAAGACCTGGCCATATAGCCAAATACTACAAGTTAAACAAAAAACTTATGAATCTTGAACTAAATGAAGAAACTCATAGTCAATTCAACAATTTACTTGTCAAGGAGTCTATAGAAGAAAACTTTGCCACATATGACAAACAAGTTCAAGAAGCTAACCAAATATATATTGATGACTACTATTCTTCAGAAGCTAAAGAATCAATCTCATCTAAAGAAAAAAAAACTAATGAATTAAATCCACCCTCTATAGAACAAAAAGTTTTCTCTGACATTAACTATAAATTACCAGATAATGAAGAAAAAAAGAACTACCTCCAAGAGATTAAAAGGACTTCAGAAAAACCCTCAACTTCTTTAAAACAACTTTTTGTTACCAATTATAGTTTCAAAAATATTTTAGATCAGTTTCATTTGAAGAAAAGTAAACTTGTAACTTTACAAGATTTGCAATTTGAGGTAAACCTTCTAAAAGAAGAAGTCAAAACCCTAAAAAACAACAAAATCTTTTTGATCAAATGTTTTTGACCCTTAAGAAAGAGAAAAACAAAGAAAAGGATGAAGTTGAAAGATTAACGAAAAGATTTCAAACTTTCTTTTACCTTAACTATTCAAAAATTGTATATCCTTGTCAAACTCATCTTCAAGGATGAATATACAATTGAAACAATTTCCCTGTTCAAAGCAAATGCTGACCACAATTATATATAAGAAGGGCTTATACATAAAAAAATATTTTGAAAAAACTAAAGAAAGCTTTAATTTGCTAATGAATCTAAACTTCAGATTAATTACAAACTTTCAAATGTTGTTTTAGAAAATTCTTCTTATAAAATCAATACCACTTTTTAGTTAGTTAAAAATATGATTAGAAAAATTATCTTAGGTTCTCCTTTCATCCACCAGCGTATGCTATTTTGGGTAACTGATGAAGGAATTGTAAGGGAAATCTAGAACAAAAAATTATTTTCAAATTTATTAAAAAACCAATTTTTAAAGATCTCAAACTAGTTGAAAACAAAATAAATCAAGTAAATTATCTCTTTGAAGAAATTTCTTTCAAGAAAATAGAAAAACAAGTAGTTGATCCCATTGTTTAAGTCAAAATAAAATCTTTTGAATATAAACTCCAAAATCAAGTTTGCTCTAACCTTCCCATTTCTTTTTGGAAAAGAAAACAGCCTATGGTAGACTTACCTTATGACTAGAATTTTTTGAAAAACAAATTGCAATAGAAGCTTGATCAATTCAGATGAATCAAGAGCTCTTAGAATACTACAAAAGGGAAATTGGTGATCTCCTTGCAAAAGGAATCATTAAGAATAGTATAATCATATTCTGCATTTTATGTTAATAACTCTTGCAAAAGGGATCATCAAGAAGGTTGCTTAATGAAGCTTTTCAATGGATTCAACATCTCATTCTATAGAATTCTTTTCAAAATTCAAAATGAAATCTAACTTTTGGTAAATTCCAATAATACCTAAGGATAGATATAAGACAACATTTATTGTCTCGATTGACTAATATGAACGGAACTTTATGCCTTTCAGTCATAAAAATGCCCCCTTATAATTTCAATGGATTATAAATAATATTTATAATCCCTTTTCAAATTCATTATTATCTATATTGATGATGTTCTTGTTTTCTCCAAAAACATTGACGAACATTTCAAGCATCTAAATGTTTTCCTAGAAATTACTCAAAGAAATTGTTTTACTATTTCCAAAAGCAAAATCTCTCTCTCTCTCTTTAAATAAAAAATTTGTTTTCTTCGTCATTATATTTTCTAAGTAACTATTACTTCAATTGAAAGGACAATTCGATTTGCTGATAAGTTTCCTAATCAAATTATTAATAAAACTCAGATATTGTCATATATTATTCAACCTTACCGTGAACGCCCTACAAAAAATCCTCATCCTTGGACAAAGGTTTATACAAATATTGTTAGAAAAGTCATGTAGCGTGTCAAATGCCTTCCCTATCTTCACCTTTCTAATCCTTCTACTTATAAGATTTTGGAAATTGATGCATCAGATTTAGGATACAGTGGTCTCCACAAACAAATTAAAAACAATAAAGAGCAAGTAGTTGCATTCATTTCAAAGCATTGGAATCATACTTAACAAAATTATTCAACCAATAAAAATAAAATTTTAATAATTGTTTTGTGCATCAACAAATTTCAATGCAATTTGCTAAATAAAAATTTTATTTTCCAAGTTGATCGTAAATTAGCAAAGAATGTTTTGCAAGAGGATGCTAAAAATTTAGCATCAAAACAAATTTTGATAGATGGCAAGCAATTTTTAGTGCTTTTGATTTTGACATTAATACATTAAAGGCACTTCTGAATCTTTTTTACAAGTGAATCTTTAGAGGGAAAATAATGGCAAGCAAAGTTAAAGAAAAAAGGGGAAAATCCTTCCAAAAAACCTTCTAACTGTTTAACTTTAAAAGGAAAGCAAGAAGCTTCCTTTTCAAATCAACTAGCTACCAAATACCTCACCATAGAGGGCTTTCCATTTCCAATTAAAACCCTCTAGGCCATGGAAAATCACACTCCCTTTAAGTTAACAAACAAATTTTGGGATAACATTACCAAAGAGGAAAAATAGGAGGACTTATCCCTAATCCTCAGCAAGGCTCAACTCCAATAAATTATACCTTAAAAATCTCAACAAATTGTTAAAGCTAAAGTATCTTCTAAAGCCTTGGCCAATCTTGACCCAAAGCCAAAGTTCATTACAAAATGCTACCCTAAATTCACTAAAATTAAAAGTTTGCACAAGTGGAACCAAAGACTTGGAATAAAAATCCAAAGCTGGCAATTTCAAACTCTTTTATAAAGACTAGCACTATGTGACAGAAACCTCTTCAAAAATAAGAAAGTTTTATGAGCTTATATTGATTGACTCTAGATCAATCAAAATTAAACCACATCCAGAAGATGAAAAAATCTTAGATAAGGCCTATTCAACTTTCTGAATTGAGAAAATACTTTCTCTCAAATATTGGGGACAACATCCTTATGTTCCTCAAAAGTTTTAAATTGCTTATAATCCAATAGGGTATACATATTGGGATTACATTAAAGCTTGGGATTATATCTTATTATATTAAAACAAAAACTTAAAGTACACATGGCTGATATTTTTCAATCAAAGTATTAAATATCACTTTCTACAGTGGTTTCTCCATTGGTGGAGGAAAGTGGGACAAGTTCCTAAAATTATTCCAAAACAAATTAAAGAAGGATATGATATTTTTTGAGTTTTTTTTAATAATAAGGCATTTGGAAACCTTCCTATTCTTCTTTAGTTTTATTCAAAAATCGGTCTCCAATGGATTTATTTATGGGAATATCAATACTTTGAGAGCAATATCAACAACTTCAAGCTTCTGGTCCATCAAAGGAAATGATCAGTCAAATGGTGGGAAAATTGCAATAGTGTAGATAAAGCTCATAAATTTCAAGTCATGAAATGGTTTGAAAAACATCTCCATCTTCATAAAAACTCTAAAGTAGGAACAAGTCAATTCTCATAAGACAAATCCCAAATAGTCACTTCTTTAGTAGGAATCAATAATGAAGCAAATCTTATCAACCAGCTTCAAGATGTTCTACTTCTACTTCAAAGCCAAAACTTGGCTTTTGATGCTTTAAGTGTTGCTAACTTAAAACATTTGGATCAAAATAACAAGGATGACTATTTTGGCATTGATGTATAGACCTAATCAATGATTAAAGTAGTTCTCATCAACTTTTGGTGTAGAAGGCATCTCCAATTATTGCACTTTTGACTGTACACTTCATTGTTCATCAGTTTTTAGTGTGGAAAGCTTGCCCAATTATTGTACATTTCACTATAAACTTCATTGTTCATCAACTTTTAGTACAGAAAGCATCCCTAATTAATGTACCCTTCATCATAGCTTTTCACTGTACATTGTAGTGGTACACTATTTATAGGTACTGTTATGTTTCAAAATTTTCTATAAATAGGCTAATCCCCCCAATTGTAAGGTATTAGTTGCCAACCCCTTTCCATGCTTTTTCTAAAGCTTGTTCTAGAGTTATTTTTCTAACTTCTAAGCTTTCAACTTAACTTATAAAATTTAGTTTTGCTTTGCATATCATACATATTATTGTAGTAGCATTCCATCTATGATCTTGACTTTATACCTTAGGTTTTATTCTTTTACTTTTGTGGCCTTTCTCTACTATCTTTGGTATGTGTGTATATAGGCATATTAAGTGAGAGCACATATAAATGGACACTATCAATAGAAGATTTGAAGGCCACAGTTCACTCCTCGCACTTTAATATAAATGCCCTATGTTATCATGTGAGAGCACATATACATGGGCACCAAGTTTGACCATTTTGACAACTCTAACTAATTTTTTAAGCCATCCTGTTCAAGCCTAGCAGTTGTCTAGGGCTAGTCAGGCTTAAGGCATTACAAATGGCATGCTATGAATCCATTGAATGATGGATAGTTTACCTTATTATGAATCCATTGAATAATGGATGGTTCACTTCTCCCTCCTTGTACTTTCCCCCATAACTCCTCTTAATACTCCACTACCATATTTAATATTATAGCATTTAGTTGCGTGATTTCTCTTATGATTTTAAGCTTGTAAATAGGACTCATGTGTCTTTGTATATTATGTGGTAAGAAGTAAAAGGAAGAAAGAAGTATATTCCTTTTTTACATTCTCTCTATTATAAGTTTCTTATGTTCCATATATTTCTCAATTTTATAACCCATTATCAGCATGAAGATCTACCACTTAGGCATTTGATTTTTAGTAAGAAAATTATATTCTCATGCTTTTCAGATTTGAGAAAGTTTCTATTATGAAGTTTTTCTTTTATCTGATAAATGTTTAATCTTTGAGATCCTTGATTATTTCTAATCAACAGCATGTATCTTATAAATACTAATGAGCTAGAGAATTAGCATGGATAGTGCCACTGGCCTTGGTTAGGAAGCATTTCATCATCATGTGCGGAGCTAGTAATAATGATTTATAATTTGCAATAAATTGGTATAATTTGATTTCATTTAGATCATAATCAATCTTTCTCTAATTGGGTTTCTTTTGTTTTCAATCGATAACAAAATTTTGTAAAAGCATACACGCATATTGTGAAGTTGGGTAGTTTATATGGATTTATTCACATTATATCTTTATTAACATCTTCATAGACATGTATTTCTAATTTTATTCATATTTGTTTTAAAAATCTATTTGAATAACTATTATTTGCTCAATTTACATTAGAATAAAAAATTTGACTTTGATTTGTATTGTGAATTATGATGTGGAAAGATGGACAAATGTTTTTTTAATGTTTATTTTAAGATTTTATAATTCTATCCATCCTAATTTAAAGTTTCAATGGCAGTTGGGTGACTTTTCATATGGAAGTCAAAAAATTATATTTTATGTTTATGCAAGTGTTAAAAGAGAATTGGGCCATCTAGTAGAAATAAAATGTAGATAGTTGTGCAATACAAATCATAGATTAGTACAACGAACAATATATGAATTGTTTATTTAATAATTATAAATATGATTTTAATTATGCTTTTTGTATCAATTCCATAATTTGTCATGTTCCATAGTTCATTCACATAGTGATTAATGATGCTTATTTCTTTAGGTGTTATATTAAATATTTTTAAGTTATCGGTTCTTATGAAATTATCTATGCCTAATTAAAATTGAAATTATTTTACAATATTTTATTAAATATATTGGTTAAAAGCTACAATATTGTCTCTTTATAATATTATATAAATATGGCTCATGTGTTCTTGTATATTGTGTTGTAAGAAGTGAAAGGAAGAAATAATTATATTCCTCTTTTACATTCTCTCTATTATAAGTTTCTTATGTTTCATATATTTCTCAATTTTATAACCCGTTATCAAAATAAAGGTCTACCATTTAGGCATTTGATTTTCAGTAAGCAAATTATGTTCTTAAGCTCTTTGAATTTGAGAAAGTTTCTATTACAAAGCTTTTCTTTTATTTGACAAACATTCTATCTTAGAGATCCTTAATTATTTCTAATTAAGAAAATGTATCTTATAAATATCAATGAGCCAAAGAATTAGCATGGATAGTGCCATCGCCCTTTGGTTAGGAAGTATTTCTTCATCATGTTTGGAGTTGGTAATAATGACTTATATTTTGCAAGAAATTGGTATAAACTTGATATCATTTAGATCATAATTAGTCTTTCTCTAATTGGGTTCCTTTTGTCAAAAAAATTTGTAGAAACATACACACATATTGTGAAATTGGGTGGCTGTATGTGGATGTATTCACATTATATCTCTATTAAGATCTTCACATACATGTATTTATAATTATATGCATATTTATTTTAAAAACCTATTTGAATAATTGTTATTTGCTCAAATTACATCAGAATCAAACAATTTGACTTTGATTTGTATTATGAATTATGATGTGGAAAGATGGACAAGTGTTTTTTTAATGTTTATTTTAAGATTTTATGATTCTACCCATCCTAATTTAAAGTTTCAATGGCAGTTGGGTGACTTTTCATATGGAAGTTAGAAAATTATATTTTATGTTTATGCAAGTGTTAAAAGAGAATTGCACCATCTAGTGGAAATAAAATATAGATGGTTATGCAAAACAAATCATAAGTTAGTACAATGAACATTATATGAGTTGTTCATTTGATAGTTATAAATATGATTTTAATTATGCTTTTTGAATCAATTCCTTATTTTATCATGCTCTGTAGTTCATTCACATAGTGATTAATGATGCTTATTTCTTTAGGTGTTATATTACATATTTTCAAGTTATGGGCTCTTATGAATTGTCTATGCCTAATTAAAATTGAAATTATTTTACAATATTTTATTAAAGATATTGGTTAAAAGTTAGAATATTGTCTTTTTATAATATTACCTAAATATGGCTCATATGTTCTTATATATTGCATGGTAAGAAGTAAAAGGAAGAAAGAATTATATTCCACTTTTACATTATCTCTATTATAAGTTTCATTTGTTCCATATATTTCTCAATTTTATAACCCGTTATCAACATAAAGGTCTATCATTTAGGCATTTGATTTTTGGTAAGAAAATTATGTTCTTAAGCTCTTTAAATTTGAGAAAGTTTCTATTATGAAAATTTTCTTTTATTTGATAATTGTTATTAACATCTTCTAGTGGAAATAAATTGTAGATGGTTGTGCAAAACAAATCATAGATTCGTATAACGAACAATATATAAGTTGTTTATTTGGCAGTTATAAATATGATTTTGGCTATACTTTTTGTATCAATTCCTTAGTTTATCATGTTCTATAGGGCATTCACATAGTGATTAATGATGCTTATTTCTTCATGTGCTGTATTGCATATTTTCAAGTTATGAGTTCTTATGAAATTGTCTATGCCTAATTGAAATTTAAATTATTTTATAATATTTTATTGAACATATTGGTTAAAAGCTACAATATTGTCTCTTTATAATATTACCTAAGAGAAAAGAAACTCTTTGGTGTATTGGAAAAGAAAAGATTAATCCTTTATAGAAAATATCTCAAGCTTTTCTCATTATTAATACAGAGTTTACAAAATTTATTATGATTGTTTAGTTTATTTAAATTCTTGACTAAAATTTGATTAATTTATTTTTTTACAATCTAATATTTTCACGGCATGAGCTACATGAGAGATTAGGCATATACGAGATTCATAATTTAAAGGCTCTTTAAAGATCTAATAATAAACTAAGATTAGAATCAGAAAGGAGAAAATTTAAGTTGAGTTTTTTTTATCTTTTTTTATTTTTAATATTAAATACTCATTACTTTTGATATTATATATATATATATCTTTTTCCAACTCACTTTATCAATTTTTATGAAAATAATATATATTTTCATGCTTTAAATATGTTCCTGAAGTAGTAATACAAAAGAAAAATAAATATGCTCGTGAAGTACAATTCTGTCCAAAAGCAACCTTCCACAATACTATCCCTTGCAAAATCCTGATTTGTTGAGACGCCCAATTCCTTCCACCATTTACACACGAAATACAAAGCAAATAAAAATATGGCGAATATTAGGCTTAATTTCTTCTTTGTTCACAACTTATAGAAACATATTGCGTCCACATGTGAATTGCATTCTCCCTTGTTGTAGTTCGATTTAAATCAATTTATATAATTTTTTAAGAACTAGGGACCAGTTTAATTCATATCTTGTTCAGCGAGTGGAGGGCCCAATTGGGTGTTCAATGATCTAATTAGGTGATTGGAAGTGAAATCAAGTGCCTTATCAAGTATGTCCTCTCCACGAATCCTTCATTGTGCAGGTTCATGTAAGCTTAGCATTCTTCGATTATCCTTTCAAAGGTTTTCATTTAAATTCCATTTGTTGTCCTTGGATTTGTTAAAAACATTTGTCCATTAATAATACGACTATCATATCATTGATGATCATCAATGACAGTTGTTGATGTGTGAATTCAAACTAAGTTCAAAATCCTAAACTATAAACTAAGAGTATAAAAATATATATATAGAGAGAGAGGAAGAACAAGGATACACCAAAAGTTTTTAATGTGGTTTGATCCAATGTAATGCCTATGCCCATAGTTATTGTATTTTTTCTATCTATTTTTGTAAAGTTTTTGTTGTTATTTAACTCTCTATATTTTTGCAAAGTAATCATCTAAATGGGTTCTCCCTTTTTGTATAATGATTTCAACCTCTTTTTATAGTTGTTGGGGTGTA
The DNA here is from genome assembly GCA_026873985.1 of Saraca asoca. Taxonomy (NCBI): domain Eukaryota; kingdom Viridiplantae; phylum Streptophyta; class Magnoliopsida; order Fabales; family Fabaceae; genus Saraca; species Saraca asoca. The sequence goes on from JANHAO010002452.1 coordinate 25,016, forward strand.
CAGTCTTAATATAGTTCAAAAAAAGAAAAAGAATTCAGAATCGACTTTTGTTTCATGAATTTCCACATGCAAGTTAATTTCTGCAAGTTAATTCCACATGTTGGTTCATGCAAGTTGGTCCCTCCTTGGATTTAACCATAATGAGTGTACTTCAATTTGCGGGGTAGACCTCATCCTTAACGATCTAAGGTCGCTACTTTGGCCCTCATTGACCGGTGATCTTGAACTCACATTCCTTGTTGATTGGTGATCTTGAGCTCGTATTTGGTAACCTGATGCTTTACTTCAGCGACCTCAATCCTAGTTGAGCTAGGCCTTTGTCAGTTGGGCCTGTTTATTGGGTTTTTACTAGCCCATTTGTATGGTTCCAAAAATACGCATAATATTAGCCCCCCAACTCTCAATGCAATCTATGGGCTGGAAGTTATAGTTCGCTAGTAAAACTTGGTGATTGCAATTAGCTGTGCCATTGTTTAGACTTCTATTCTATCGTTTGACCTGCCTGTACCATCATAATTGCATTTAATGCGCACAAATTCCTATAGTCGTCAGCATGGCAATGACTGAGCCTTACTATTTGCTGGACCATCAGACCGAGGACAGTTAATCAGTCTCTAAATCAAATGATGAGGTCAGTCAAACTATATAAGGTGAGAGAAAAACCCTTTTTCCCTCTACTTTTGAAAACTGACACTTTATCTCTTGCTTGTTTCTCAAGTTCACTGACAGTTAACTCCGCTCTTTAACTTCCTATATCAAGTTTGCCATTGAATATTTTGAATTAGGATTGGCAAAGGCCAGTCTCACTCATTGTTCTTTTCTCAAAACTTGTCTCATTCCCTTAGTATAGTAAGTTTCCTTAGACTTCTAAGCATCTGCTTTTTCATGAATGTTTTGCTCTGTGGGTTTCTGGTATTTGCTTAGCTTAGTAGTGTGTGCTTGTTTGCTGTTAGAAATTTTTGTCTATTGGTTTCTAGGTTGTAGACTATTGGATTTAGCCTTCTGTTTCCTAGGATTTAGTGACCTGATGGGTTTGTCAATCGAGCTCCCTATGTTTTCAATGGTCTGGGTTGTAGGTATAATAATTTGAGGCATGTATGGCCTACTGCATAGGAAACTCTCTGTGAGTCTCAATTGTTAGGTATGGTCTGCTTGTAGTGACCTGACCATCTCCTCTTCTTATGTGGATGCCTATAGCTCATAAACGCTAAGGTCACCAGATAAGGAGTGTTGATAAGTTTGATTCTCCAGCATGAAGTGAGGAGCTGGTGTGCACCATAAAAGATGTAACCTTGTCTAGGAGTGGCGAGGTCACTGAAAGGTTCATTTCTCATCTTGACCCCATTAAGAGTTAGCAGGTCACTAGGAGTTAGAGGTCTCCAAGTCGCATGGTGTTTAATCATCATTCTTTAACTAACAGGCTCAACAAGCTTAGAAGCATAGCAAAAACTTACTGCTTCCCCAAAGGTTACCACATTATGGCACCTTCCCCTAATGACCATGTAGCTTATCATTCTTCAGGATTTGTTGTTATCAAAATGCATCACCTTGACGCTAGGCTTAGATTCCTAGTCCATCTTTACATCATTAATCTGTTGAATAAAGTGAAGCGTTGCCCATTCCAGCTTACCCCAAATTCTTACTCTGAGTTTACTTCCCTTGCACTTGTTTACTTGAGGAATAATCTCCCACCACCATCTGTAAGGATTCTTTGCTATCTCTATAGCATTAAGGGCATAGGTTAGCAAGATGGGATTATTGTCTTTCATCTTGGTAAACTGAGTATAAGAGAATTTTACTGTAAGGTGATGCTAAGGGCAAATCCAATGTGGGGAACTATAAAACCCACTAGTTTTATGTTTCTTATCCGTTTATATGTCATTTTCATAATTTTGGCTTTGTCCTTACCCCTAGTAAGCAAGCTGAAGATGTGCGAGCTTGCATAGATTCAAATACTTCATTTCATTCTTAGTTTAACATTCTATTTCATTTTGTAGATGGAGCTGGTAAAGAGAAATTGACATTAGAGGCTTAGGAGTTTGAGGTGCTGGGCCAATTTGCTGTTATGGATGACCTTAAAACTAACCTCAAATTTGATGAGGATCTCCTGTGTTCCCACAAGCTTGCTTTGGCTTTAGACATTGAGCTCACTAAAGACATCAGAGCTCATCAAATTAGGGAGATTGGCCCAGCAAACTTCCAAGAGCATGAGGATATGGTGAAGCTAAATCTTCACATGCTATAGGCCTTTACTCAGTCTGTTGACCCTATTACCGCATTCTCATTAGCTCTTACTACTGTTGCAAGCCAATCTTCTTTGGTTGTAGTAGTAGTGACCTCATAGGTGTTGGCTCCCACTTCATAGTCTAAGGTAGTTCAGGTGGTCAAGGTTCTGTCCCCCTCTGAGCCTCCTGCCAATAAGCAAAGAGTGGACAATGGGAAGGAAGTTGTTAGTGCTTTAGAACAAATGGCATCTAAGGTCGAGGTTGAAGAGTAACCTAACGGCCTTGGCCCAAAGATAGGGGAATACTTTGACTTCCTCCAGGAGAATGTGGACCTGATCCTAGGGAACTGCATCAAGGGATTGAAGTCAAAGATGTCCGGCGAAGGCTTCATAGGCTACATAGCTTGTCAATGTCTGCTAGTAAATTAAGTCCTTTAACCTCAGTGTTGCTAATTCATCTGTTTACTTTCTCAGAGCACGCTGGGGGTAATAAAGTTGAGGAATGAGCTTTTGGCTTAGAAGAGAACAAAGAGAAACTTGAGGGTGACCTAGCAGCTGCAACCATTGAGGCATTGGAGCTGAGGAACAAAGTGCAAGTACTTGGGATTTAGCTGAAAGTTGCCAAGGTCATTAAAAAGGAAGCCGAAGAAGCTTTGTCTCTCGAAGTGGCAAACTAAAAAGTTATCACATCTAATCTTACTTCAGATCTCAACAAGTTAGTTGACAAGCTATCAAGAGCAAAGGCTGAGCTGGACGTGATGGTGCATGGAGTTGAGGCTATTGAGAGGGAGAAGGAGGAGGCCATAAATGAGCTTACTCTGGAAAAAGAGGAGACTGTTTGAGCTAAGGTAGAGATCATTACGCTGGTCATGAAAGTGGAAGAAGATACTACCATGGGCTTCTTGTACACCTTATGGTAGGAGCACCCAGAGCTGGACTTCTCCTTTTTTGGTGAGGATGTTTATGAGGCCATTAAGGGCTTTGAAGAGGCTGGGAAGATAGCTTCTTCCAATAAGGGTGCATAGTCTACAAGTGGAATTTCTTTTACTTATAGCGTTATTCAAAGAGAGAGTAGCTCATAGGTTATGGAGGTCACTAATGATCAAATGATGCATGATCTGTTTGCCCTATATGTCAACCCTCTAGCCCATAAGAGCTCAGCTACTAAGGGTTAGCCTTCTTCATAGGCTATGATTTTGTAATTTTGAGTTTCACTCTTGAATTTTCTCATGTAAATTCACCTTATTGAAGGAGGGTTGTAATGAACTTTTTATAATGCTCCTACTTGATTCTTCTCAGCTTCCATAGTTGAATGCTTAGTAGGTTGCGTATGACACTACAACATTTTTGCCTTTAGGCAACACTAAATCCGACAACATTTAAAAACCGTTGCCTAATACTAGAATAGGCAACAGTTT
>JANHAO010002453.1:0-28778 GCA_026873985.1 Saraca asoca
TTTGTTTTTATTGTGATATCTAAGTTGAATGGATCCATTTAATTTAGATATTAATATGGTTATTGAGATTTTGATAATCACCTTAAAAGAGGATAGAAAAACCAAGTAATGCATTGAGATCTTGATGGATTGTTTGTAATTGAGTTCTGCATTGAACTTATTAATCATTTCAGGGATTCTTGTTATGATTAACAATAATTGAATGAATATTTAGTGATTAAGGATGCATTAATCTCAAGTTGATTCCCTTGGCTGGTTGGTTTATTTATTATTATTTTAGTTTCTGTTTGTTAGTGTAGTTTACTATTAGTAGTTACTGCCAAACCCCCCTTATTTCCAGCTCCTAATTTGATTGATATTATCATCCTAAAATGATCCAAGGGATCGACTCGTTGTTGCCTATACTACAAGTAGTTTAGGTAGCTTCAGTTGTATAAATTTCTAATTTGATAGGTCTCGATAGCCGCAATCAAGCATCTACACTTCTTTTATATTTGTCAGGCTCTTCATATCAATTATAACTTAGCATTGGGATGTATTGGCTTCTATATCCTATTCTGTGATCATGAAACTCAAAAACTTCTTGACTTTTACTCTTAATGTGAATTTTTTTTTTTAGTCAACCTCATTCAAAACTTCTGCAAAGTTTCATGCATTTCTTCCAAACTTCACCAATACTGTTCCGAATTTCTTAACTTAATTATCATGTCATCTATATATACTTCCATGTTCCTACCTATCTGCTCTGCGAAAACCTTATTTATCATTCTTTGATAAGTTATCCTTGCATTTTTCAAGCCAAATGACATGACCTTATAGCAAACAAAGGTCCCCTGATTAGTTATAAACGTTGTCTTACTTTCATTATTATGGTGCATTTTCAATTGATTATATCCAGAAAATGTGTCTCCAAAGTTGAGGATTTCAAAACCTACCACACTGTCAACCAGTTAATCTATATTCAAAAATGCATAGGAGTCTTTTGGGGCATACCTTATTAAGGTTGGTGAAGTCCACACACATCCTCCACCCTCCCATAGCTTTTATCACAAGGACTACATTTGCCAGCCAAGTGGTATATGAGATTTCCTTGATAAACTCCACACTCAACAACTTGTCCACTTCCTTTCTTATTACCTTCTACTGCTCAAGACCATGATTCCTCTTCTTCTGTTACATCAATTTAATACTTAGGTCAATTGACAACTTATAACAAGTCATCTCTGGGTCAATTCTTGGCATCTCCATGGGTGTCCAAGCGAACACCTCAATATAATTTTGCATAAGCTTGATTAACAGCCTCAATCTATTTCTCCCAAGTCCACCCCAATCTTGACTACTATTTCATCATGATCCCCAAAAATTCATTCTTCTTATATATTCAAACTTAGCTCCAATTAGCAAGGATCATCATGCCGAACATTAGAAAATGCTTAATCCACCATCTGGCACTTGCCACTTTTCTCATCCATAAGTGTTAGTCATGCCCTATTAGTATTTCCTTAGGTTTTGGCCAAACTGGCCATATATCACTTCCGAGCAACCTACTGGTCAGCCCGTACTTCCTTGATTCCTCCCTCTGTTAGGAATTTCATTAACAAATGAGGAGTGGAGACTATGGCTCTTGCTTAATTCAAAGATTATCGACACAGAATAGCATTATATGCACCATTAGGGGTTGCTATTGCAAAGAAATTAATATCTATACTCTTTATCAATGGACAAGTTCTTAGGGTTAGCCTTAAAGTCATTATTCCTTCGACCTACACATGCCCTCTTATGAAGCCAATCAAAATACCTGTGTAAAACTTATATATGCCATGAGGAATATTCAAGGCATCAATAGTGTGCAAATATAAAATGTCAATGGAAATTCCCCAAAAAATGAGGATCCTCTTGACATGAAGTTTGCAGCAGAGCCAAAATAACCATTTTGGTTGTCATGATCCCTGTCAATGTCTCCAAAATCCTGCTCTGTGAAATAAATTAATTCATACTGCTCTTTCCTCCTCTTCCTTTCTATTGCCATTACTACTCTAAGATGCCTTTTCCTTACGTTTCTAGAAACTCCTCCCCAAGCAATCTTCCAGTAATTATTTCTATCATCCCCAACACGGGAGAGGTCGTGTCCTCCTACTAACCCTTCAATCGACTGGATCGAGGGGAATAGCCCCTTTCTTTGTGCTCTTACTTCTCCTTACCTGCATGAAACTTCTTATATATATTTTGATAGATGCCTTTGCTTTATAAACACTTCAATCTCATCTTTTAAAGTGACACACTCGTCTGTGTTATATCTGTAGTCCCCTAGAACTTACAAAACTTGGATTTGTCTATCAAGGGGAATTTCTACCATTTCTATGGAAAGAACTTCATCAACTCAATCGCTCAGACATCTTGTACTATATTGCTTATCGATACATTCAACAATTTGTATTTATTAAACCATCCCTGAGGAAGCCTTCTTTCCCTTTCATAAGGTCTTTCTTTAGGAGGCGCATTATCATACTACGCATGCTTTATCCAATGCCAAGCAATCTTGACTTCTTCAACATTAATATATTTTTTAAAATTTGGCCAAGAGCTCAGCGAGAAAGATAATAGGGCATTTAGCCAAGGAGAAGGAAAAATATCTTGAGCGAAGGCCTACACTAATTTAAAGAATGGCCACTCCTTCATTAAGGTCCCAGATATTTAATGCCAAAGCATTGAAGTGAGTCAAGTACTCCTTAAGGATCTCATGGCACCCTTATTAAAAATTAACTAAAGTAGTTAAAGCTTTCCTAGGGGCTCTACTGGTAGCAAAATGTGTAGAAAATACCTTGACAAGATGATGAAAATTATCGATCGACTACCGAGATAAGGTGGTAAACTACCGTAAGCCAACTTTTTTAAGGGTGGTAGAGAAAGGTCAGCATATGAAAGCGTTCGGAGTGCCTAAAAGTAACATTGACACTTGAAATGCCTTTAAGTGTTCATGTGGGTTAGTTAGGCCATCATACGGGTCCGTATGAGTTGGTGGCTTGAAGTGGATGGATAATAGAGCAGTCATCACAACTATTGAGAATGAGTAGTTTTCATCCTAGTAGGAGGATAGTTACCTGGAGGTTTGGGTGAGGTCCATAGTTAGGTTCAATAGGTCATAAGGCTTATGGGTGCAAGTAATATGGTAATGGACATCAGTCATATGTGATAGAACAATTAAAACATTGGGCACAAGTGGCCTAACAGAGGTTTGGACTTAAGAAGTTTGTGGGAGGTAGAGACCAAGGATGGTGAATGGGCAAGTGATAATGGCATTTGGTAGAGAAACAATAGGAACAGAAGGTTGCACCTACAAAAGAGGTGCCGAGGTAGTTGAAGTTGTTAGGGCTTTGAGATGGGAAAGGTCTGGGTTATAGGTGGAAAAGACAAGGTGACTGGGTTGTCCTCCTTGGCTAAGGTGAGGGAGGTAGAATGGATTGTGCTCAAGAATGAAAGAAGGCATCCAACTTCTTATGCAACTGGCAAAACTACTCTGCTAATGTGTCATGCTCAAACTCGACAGTAATGCAACGAACCTCCTCTGCCATCTAGTCTCTACACAATTGGCAAACCTTCTCCGCCAACGTGTCATGCTTGAGCTCAGCAATAATCCAATGAGCCTCCTCTACCATCCAGTCTCTATAGTGATTGTCTCTAGCTTTATCAGGGCAACAACGCCTATCCAGAGATGAAGTGCAGGAAAACTGTGAATGAGAGCGACAAGTTATAATAGTGGTTGGAAAAGCAATAAATGGTACCAAATGAAACTCTCCGAGTAGTGAGGCTGATCAGTGAAGCAAGATGAAGATAGAACATGACCTACAAGTATAACAGGGTCAGTCGCATATGATAGAAGTGGTCCATCAAGCACACTCCGACGATCAAGTCAATATTTCAATAAAGTTTTAATAATTTAAACAAGATAATCTAAAAAGAGGAATACTTGCTGGTATATTTAGTTGTTGAACATGTCAATTAGTATATTTTTTAACGAATAAGATGCTATCATATGTTTGCAACGTATTAATAACATCAGAGAGAATCTCACTAGGTGGTTACTAGTGTCACATTGTTCATCTTAATGAATTATATAAGTAATTTTCTATTTTGTGTTTCTCAGTTTTGCATGGAGTCTTGTAATGCTTATTATATGGTGGCTCATATATAATCCTTTCGCCGGGTTCCTTGCGGAATGACGGAGAGGTTCAGGTAGAAAAACTCAGCCTTACTACGAGAGAATCAGCGCAATAATTTCGAACATTTAGGATCTAAAACATAAATGCATGTAGGTAGTATAAACTCATTACAGGTTAGCATTAATTATCATATGAAAATTATGCCAAAATAACTAAGATGGGCTTTCGGAGGCGTCTGGTTGCCACGATCAAAGCTGGTTGACTTAGTAACTTAAATTTTCAGAAATGTCTTTGGAATTTCTTTCAAAGCGAAAAAAAAAAATAAATAAATAAAAGACACCCAAACTGGGGGCGTGTTTGATGATGATATTGCTTTGGACAGCACACGACAGATAACAGACGGCATACGACGGTCGCAAGCAAGAACAACGGCTAAGTAATTAATTAGGCCACATCAGTATGAGCTTGATCCACGTCAGCTTCAAACGCACCATGTAGGATGTCCTTCCCCGGAGATATTTCTTTCCTCTTGAAACAAAGAATGAGTCCTCCAATGAATGTCATCTATGTGTTGAGCTAGCATGCTTGTTTTTTATTGTGTGATTTCACATATACACACATATGACAAGGTCACTAATCAACAACTCATATCATTCCAACGTTAATTTTTGTCAACTCCACTCCTCAATCATCAATATTGGCTTCTTAGTATTACTTTTCAGGAGGATCATTTTCCTTTTTTGGTCAAAGAATAATGTTGAACCTCCACTTCTAATACTATATACTTTACAAACACACTATGGGACTGTTGATTCGGAACAATGGTTATATAAGTTCTGATGACTTCCTCTTCATACGGGTTGATAGGATTTGCAAGATAAGAAACAAAGACATAGCAAACTGAAGTCTATCATGGACCGTTCGATGCTTATGTTGATGTGAGCTTTACAGTAATAGAGAATAAAAAAGGAGAAGTAGATAAGAGTGTAAAGTATACGTAAATATTTATAACATGGGAAATGAAACTCTGATATTGTAATTGGGCCTTGAATAATGGGTAAAAGAGAAGTAGATAGGCAATAAAGGGGATCTATAGTTATTTGGTAGTTATCACATGTCCTCTTGCCTTCTGGGGGGAGACTCAATGAGAACAGTTGTATGAAAATATCTTGTGAGTCTTAGAACTTGTGGATCAAGAGAACATCTAAATGTTTGGACTTGTAGCCTAATGAGTGAATGCTATTAGTGTTTATTAATGGGCCATTGATAGTGAAGCTTGTTCACATAGGATAAAAGTGTGGGTTTGTGGAAAATGTTTACAACTCTATCCATAAATGTTGTGTATCAAGAGACAATGCCATTGAACTGTTGAAGTGAGTCATGTGCTGACGAGCAGGCATATTGATAAGTGACACCATTAAGTCATTGAGACAAGTCCTATGCCCACAAGCAGGCGTACCAAGAGGCAATATCACTGAGCCGTTAAGGCGAGTCATGTGCCTACATAGGAGTACTTTATTGAATCTTCATGATTGGTCATGTTTTCCTTCGCACTATTGGAGGATATCTCATGGAGATTATTGAAGAATTAGTAAAAATGGCAATTGGAGAACAACAAATTGGCAATTGTCTCTTGTCTTCCTCCTTGTCATTAGAGAAGATCACATGTTAATTATTAGAGAATTAGCAAAATGATAATTGGAGAACAACGAATTATCAATTGCAACTTCCTTTGTCTTCCTCCCTGTCATTGGGGGAGATCATATGGAAATCATTGAAGAATTAACAAAAATGGCAATTGGAGAATAGAAAATTGGTGATTATAACTTCTCTTGTCTTTGCCCCTACTATTAAGGGAGATTTTAAGCTTGGAGGTTGTAGTGTTACATATCTAGGGCAATTCATTGTGCTATTTACTAAGCTAAAGAGCTTAGCACCATGGGCACATGGCAACCCCATGGAATTTTCTATTAAGTTGAAGATCTTAGCACCAAAGGCATAGGACGATCTTGTAAAATTGTTCTACCAAACTGAAGAGCGAAACATTAATGATGCCAAGCAACTCATAGAATTACTCTAATAAGCTAAAAAGCTTAGCATCATCGGCACAAAATGACTCGATGGAATTACTGGCAATAACAATGGCACTCTTGATATCTGGATATTAAGTAGAGAGTGTTGATAAATAGTGAACCATGAACATCATCATAGCACAATTTATGGCTATTTGGGGAATAGTGAACCACAAAGATCATTGGAGCAACTTTATGGCAATTTAACGAATAGTGAATCATGGAGATCATTGGAGCAACTTTATGATGATTTGTAATTTCTCTTGTCCTCCTTCCTACCATAGGGGGAGATTGACGAAGGGATTGTTTGGGTGATTGTGTGTCGAGTGGCGATCTTGAGTTTTTCTTTATTGTTACTTGCAATGATATAGTGATGTCTAAGAGAGCGATTAAGGTGAGCTTCATACTTATTTGATGGCATTTCGATCAATCTTTATTTAGGCGAGTGATGAAGTGAGATCAGCACTTTGACGATGAGCTTCGAGCATTAATCTTTACATATTCCATAGGTTTTTTTGTATCTCAAAAGGAAAATAGTTAGCTTTATGAAATTTAAGAAATGTATAACTCCAATATATCATTCCACTACTTTATTGAAAAACTAGTGAGCCAAGCTATGCATGAAAAGAAAAAATTATCATGATACGATAAGGAAGTGATAAGGAAGTAATATGTTATTGTGATGTTACACAACTATGTCAAGTTTAAATGTGTATACTCCAAAACCCTAAAAATAACCAGTAATCGTTCAAGCAATACTTACGTGCATGGGTAACATCTTACTATTTTCGGGAGGACGCTTAAAAATTTTCATATACCAAACTGCGAAACACAACAAAGCAAACAAAACGCATGATGCCACATCCAAGAAGTTTCGAAACAAGAAGATTGAAATATGTCATGTACTGCTTTGCCGTGCATAGATAGAGGTGGAGCACTGGCAATAAGCTTTGTTTGTTTGTCTAATTTTCCTTTTTGTTTCACTCTAGTTGTCATTTAAACTGATAATGAACTTTTGTTACTTGGTTGGAACAAAGTATTTTAGAGAAAGTAAGGGTCGTGTGAGTTTTTTTGTCAAAGAAAACGGGTTTAGGCTTAGTTTCATACCATTCAAACTACTTAGTTTATCAGAGTTAAAACAGAACTGTTTTTAATAAAAGGCATGACAAAGCCTTGTCATGTTACCGTTACCATGGATGTACAGATTGGGAACATTCTTTTGTTTTGGATCATGCATTGCATAAACAACGAGATGGGAAAGGAACTTTTTGTCCCGTACTTCTGGTGAAATTAAAATGCAATGGAACTCAAGATCTATTTACATAGGCAATTCGGCATCATCCCCAAAACTAATAATTTCCTAGCAGTATGACAATCATAGTTTATTCTGTCAACATAGAGATGGCGAGCAAGCATAAAAAAAGGTCGAGCATATACAGTGATAAACAACTTAGAAAATAAATTAATTGCAAAAAGTATTTAATCAAACGAATGGTGTGTGGTGCTAGCAAAATACTCCTGGGGATTGTGATTTTTTAGTGTCTCATGCTAACTTTAAAATTTCTTTGAGAGGTGCACATTCAATGAATCAATTCTTTTTAAATTTGAGTTTGAAAGCTTGACAAATTAATAATACCAATTAAGGATAAAATGCATTTGCACTTATTTTGGCATTTTGTAACTCAAAGTGGGAGAGGTACATGCAGATTAGACGTGGAGTTTTGGCGGATGCACCATGCATGTCGAGAGAGCGTTCGTCATTCAAGTGGTGAAAGCTCATACATTAAAATGCCCACGCTAATCTTATATTAATGCAGTTGCTGGTACAAAAGAGAACTGCGTATCTTGTGTTTGAGATCCAAATTCATTAAAAATTTGAGGGAATTCCAAGCTTGGTGGAGATTTGACTTTCTCACATTAAAACCTGATGCCCCCAAGACTTGGCTTGGGGACTTTTTACCCTTTAGAAGATTAAGGCAATGCGTGAGAGAGATGCATTGAAGAATCCAGGAATTTTTCTTGTTAATTACAATGGCAATCAAGTTTTCTGCTTATTTATTAACAACGTTTGTTTAGAATTATCAGCATCACCTTGTCATAAAAGAATTCAAACAGTGAAATTGGATGGACGAAGGATACTGATACCCTCCGAAATTGGACTTTCAACTTATCATCTTTTCTTTCATATCCGTAAGGAAATTCTACTCCCCTGATACTTCAAATTCCAATTATACCAACTTACTTGCCTGGAAGAAAAGTAACCTCTTGACTGATATTCTTAAGATTGACCTTCCAAGAAACATCAACTTGGAATATATATAATCCTTTGATCAATTCTAACACGGTTGAAATTTTAATTCAGAAGTTGGATTCTGTAAATTGCCAACATTCTACAGTCGAGTAGTAAATTCACAATGATCAAAAAGAAAGAATCATACACACCAAAAGAAAAGAGCGTCTGTAATCAGTTTAAATTGAATTAAACCGGTCACACTGGGTTTTGATGCTGTCAATGGTCCAATTTTCGCTAATTCCCTTTCTTTATTTCCCAGTATTTTGTGCTATTTTGTTACCAAAACAAAAAAATTAATTAATTAATTAATTAAAAGAAGATATAGCAGAGTTCTAAGTTTGTAAATAATTGTGAGATAATCTTCCTGGGTAGAATGCAGACTGGTTTAACCACATTTTCTTCCCTATTTTCTCAAAAAGAATTAATTTTTCTCTCAACAAATAAGATTACAATACATGGAGGAAGCCACCAAGGTTATCTATTTCCGTCAGCAAAGAATCTGGTTTTACTCACAATTTGATAGTAATCTTCCTCCCCATAGAGCTTCCTGAAAAGTGATAGGAAATCAGCAAATATGTCACTATCAAATGCATTAAAAAGAAAAAATGAAACATTCCAACATGCCAACACCAATTTATATACTTCAAGAAAGAAGATGAACAATGAAGAAAATACACTCACGCAAGATCTGCCATGGACACTGATTTGATCACAGCCTTTCCTTCAGGGAGTTCTAATGAAGAATAATGCATTATCATTTCTTTTAATGTTTGCTTTGTGCTTTTAATATCATTATCCCACAGGATACTCTGAAATGGAAGGTATAAAACAGTAGTGAAGCTCAATTAATCTTACCAGCAAACAAGCATTGACTGAATTTCCAGAAACACAAGTAACACATTTTAAGGTAAGAAATATAAAGGCAAAGGTCAAGAGTTCATGTAGTATTCAAAATAGAACATAGGAGGAAAATACCTTTCTTATATATTCTTTTTTAACATCTTCATGATAGACTTTGCCTCCAGGCGAAAACATTGAAGCATTCCAGAGTGCTCCTCTGGCAACCATCACGGACGAGGCACCTTAAGACAAGCCAGTATCAGTTAGAAATTATGAACGATTATGACAGCAGTGTCAAAGAGATGCAGTAGAATTGTTCAATTTAAACATAAAAATCATAGCAAATTCAGCTCCCTGACATCAAATAGAACTCAATTTCATTCAAAGTTTGTCTCACTGTGAAGTCATTTGACAATTCTCACATAACAATACGTGACTGAAAAATTAGTTTGTCTTGAAAATAAAAATCTTTTCAGTACCTGTAGCAGCTTTTATGCGTTGAATATCATCATAATCAAAGACATCACCATTTGCTATAACAGGAATGGATAATGCTGATACAACATCAGCAATTTCATTCCATTTAGCAGGATCTCTGGGCCTATCTGGGACTTTCCTACAAAATCATTTTAAGGAAATATATGTGAGGCATGCTTTTATTTAACAAAGAACAGAGTTATCATACTTGTGAACAGACTATATAATGCAATAGGGGTGTGAGGCTGTGGGTTCATGTGCCATATAGTTCTTAGCATCATATTTCCAAAATGATAAATAAGCCATAAGTTGGAAATTTTTTATGATTGAATTTTGACCTTTCTCAGTGTATGTTGCAGGAAACTTGGACAAGTTACCTTCTTAATCAGAGAATTTGAATTTCGTTAGATAGGTCCTATGCCTATCTGAAGGAAAATGGCACATAATAATGGAAAAGCAAGGAAAAAAAGGGTAAGAAAAAGGCATTCTTCCTACAGTTTGGTTGTCTAGGTAAACAAGGAGGTGAAGAGAGAAATTGTAACTACAAGAAGGGTACATTTTCAAATAAATACAAATATAGGGTCTTTCTAGTATGCCTTTGTGTTTCACTTTTCTACCAATAAGAAATAACAAGAAAGCTATTTCTCCATCCTCAACAACAATAATTCATCACTAGTGAATTGAGACATTAGGGAAGTATTATGTTCCTTCAACAAATATCAAAAGAGGCACCTTAAGAAAGCAAACCACAAGATTTCATTCCCTGTCAAACTTAGAAAAGGTGCAGAGAAAGGAGAGGAGTATTGAACTTTACCTTCCATGGACAGCAAGAGCAGAAACACCAGTTTTCTCAATTCGCCTTGCTAACTCCACTGTATCGTTAGGTGATTTTAGAAGTCGGATCTTGCATGTCACTGGTGTGTCCAAATTCCTCCTTAATGTTGTTAAAATCTGAAATTTCAAAGGGGAAGGAGTAAAAGACATAATGCAAAATTACAGTCAGAAACAATCATATAATGAGATTTACATCATGAATAAGCTCTGGTTTGGCCAACAGAGCAGCTCCCATCCCACCACTAATTGAAAATGACTTTGGGCAACCCATGTTGATATCTACTGCAGCAACATCATTGCACCTGCAGCCCCACACCACTAAAAAATTTAATAAAAAACAAAGAAAAATGGAAAAAGGTATAGGAAGAAAACAAGATAATACTTCTTTAGTAAATTAATAGTTGGATGTCAAAAAAGCAACCTTGATGGCACAACCCCAAATAAGAACCATAACATACTTCAACTTATCTTACAACCAATGATTGAGAGGATTTTGTAGAGAGAAGGGAAGAGATGTTTTATTCAATCATGAGTGAGAATCCAATATTTCTAATGTAATATTTGGACAGTCTTTAATTCTAATATAAAGTATCATCAATGGAATAAAGAGCCAGATAAGAAAATTCAGAAGAAATGTGAAAAAAAAAAAAAAGCAACATTATACACATAGTAACTATTCTCCTTAAAAATGTAAGAAAAATGTCAACCTCAATGTAAATTATAGAACTAATACGATTCACTTACACTAACTGAGCTGCAGTTAGGGCCCTCACTGCATCAGATGTGCCCATCTGAAAAACAACCCTATTTTTCTCTTGATTGCAGGTCCTAAAAACGACATTTTCTGTCCCTTTTTCCACAAAGTCAGTCGACCCTAAAATTTCTGAAGAAAAAGATTATGAGCTTCTTAGAAAGGCAAAACTGGATAAGGGGAAAAAAAGAGGCATATTCAACTGATGTCTCCGTAACTTCCTTTTTTATGATTCATTACTAGCTAATTTGTACCCACTGTAGGATGTAAATGACAATTTTTGAGTGCTTATTATCAACAAAAATCAGAATTTTCATGTGGATCAAAGAATAAGAATAATTACAGAAAGATAAGAGTGAAATGTTAAAGCATAAGTTATACTCCTTATAAGCAAAAAATGAAACCAAAAATAAAATAAAATAAAATAAAGAACACACACACACGCTCAGTAGAAAGAAAATATCTAAACAATGAAGAGTTGAAGACTAAGTGATGATCTTAAAGAGGAAGTACAGGCCTCCTCATGTCATTCAACCAGTTAGTGCACCTAGGGATGATTAACAGTAAAAGTGTATTGTCAGTGTAGTATTTTCCCTTGTATAGAAACTACTGGCAATTCCCAATAAAAATTGAATGAACTTAAACTTGTGAGTTATGTGTTTTCAGAAAACTGCTCTTCAGAATTACAAAGAATTGCAAGTCCTAAAACTAAAACAAAGCAAAAATTTTCTACAGGTGCACGGGTAACCTAACCTCACTTTCATTCATTCAATCTCCGACTTTTTTTTTTTTCCTCTTTTGCCTGATTTTAGTCATTTACATCAGATGAAAACTACCATTAAATGCATCAAAACTCCAGTAAGAAGTCTTACAGGATCTCTTGTTCTTACAAGACACTATGTAGACCACACCAATTCTCCCCCTCCCTGGGCTACCAATTCACCTCCTTCCACTAGATGGTTAACTAACAGAATAGCCATGGCATTAACCAAGACACATTCTAATTAAACTCTCCAGACTTTTGGCTCATTCCTTGCAAAAACCAACTCTGCAAGTAACCAAAGATGATGATGATGATGATAATAATTATTATTATTATTATTATTATTATTATTATTATTATAGAATGACTAAAATACTGTGTATTGTACCTTACACTTTCTCTAGCTTCAAACTAACTAAAACCTAATCTAGAAGCTGCAATAAAAGAACGAATAAAATACTGATCGTGCAGGCAACAAAGCAATCATTATGAACAGCAAAACCAGTAAAACTATTTTTGAAACTTATCCAAATTGTATAACTAGTTCTGAAACAGATACTGCAAGCATAATTAAACGGTAGGCAAGCATATTTAGCAATAATTTCCTCACCATTGATTCGTCGCTCGCACTTGAGAATTTTATGATCAATAATTTCCTCGCTGTACGTAATATCTGCACCATATTGAGCAGCTAGTAATCTAAATGGTAAAGTGCCCTACACAAAAAAAATTAGTGATAATAGCACTTCACTGACATTGGATCAAATATATTTACTGTGTATTATAGCCTTAAATTTCTTCCCAAGTAAACGTTGAGAAGCAAAAGGGATCTTATAGTCAAAAAAGAAAACTTACAACTCGGACCATAGGAGCAAGAATCAGTTTATTCTGGTAATCCATGTTTGTCGGATGGTCTGACCGGCTCCTCCTTCGGCGTCTGAGGTTGCCATAGAGACGAGGAAAGTGTGAGAACAAGTTCAGACTTTACATCCAACCATGACGCTGAAAGCCCAGACCACTTTCCAGGCCTATTGGGCTCAACTTGGGGCTTCGTTTTGTTTTTATTAAAACGAAAAAAAAATGGGGGGAAATAGTAGGCTGCCGAAAACAATTTCAGCCTCGGCATGGCTCCCAATACAATACATGGACCATTATGTAGTATAATATGTGTAACTAATGGTATCCGTACAAGACATGGGAATAATATTTTATTTGATAATAATTTATGATATAAATTTAAATTATAAAATATAATATATTTAAATATTGATAAATTATCATTATATTTTTATTTATTAAATAATTATATAATTGATATAAATATATTCGACTTAATTATAAATAAATATTATATTTCTTTTAATTTGATAAAGTTATTACATTAATATTTTAAATTAATTAAATTTTTTATTTGAATTTTTTTATTTTTAAAATATTTTTTAATATATTAATACTTAAATAAATTTATTTTTAAATTATTTTATTTAAAAAATTTTAAATTAGCTACTTAATGCGTAAAGATTTAATTATTTAATTAATAAGAGTTTATGTGTTAATATAATTAATATATTATATTTAAAAATATATATTTTAGAAATATTTTTTATAAAATTTTAAAAATATTTTAAATTAAAATTATAATAAGTAGTCAAAAGTGATAAAAATTTTAAAATGAGAAACTATAAAATATCAAATTTATAAAATATCAAATTTAATATTTGATATTTAAAGATAATATGAAATTTTAAAAAGTGAAAATTTTTATACAGATATTATCTACTAAATTATAATTAGATATTACTAACAATGTATTAATAAGTATTTTATTTCTAAGTATAATTATTTATTATATATAAATTATTTCATACACATAGAAATTATTTAAATTAAAATTTATTAATAAATTTAGATTGAAAATTGGATGAAAATAATTTTATTAAATAATTTTTTTAAATAAATGATTTTTGTAAAGAATAAATATATATAATATTTATCAAAGTGATTTACAATTTAAAAATTAGATGATATATTATTAAAATTATTTAAATTTTAAATTATATAACTCACTAAAATATTTTTAACTTTTATTTTTAATATTAATGTTTAAATACAATATCACCAAATTCTATGTTGAAAATCATTTTAATAATATTAAAATACTAAAATTTTATTATCAAATAAATAAATAATTTAAATATTAAAAATTTAAAATCAAAATATTATTTGATAATTAAAAAATTAAAAATCAAATAATAAAATTAAAAATTGTTATAGATAATTCAAATAAATAATTATTATTAAAATAAATAAATATATAAGTTCTATCCATGATTTAAATTGGAATAGAAAAGAAAAATAAAAAATTAAAATTTCTTCTCATTTGTTCTCTCGTAACAAGTGAAGCACAGTTAATATATAATAACATTTAAGTGAAAGTGAATACTTCGACTTTTATATTATTAAGAAGATGTATAAAATGATATGTTATATCATATTTTGTCTCTTATTATATAAAATGAAGGCTTGTAAAAAATTATTCTATATTTTATTTGTTGTCACATAATCTAAAAATATATAAATTTAAGAAATAATTAATTTCACAAAAATACTCTTCCTTATCAAAAGCTAATAAAATTATTCCAAATCAATTTAAAACATATTGCTAAACAAAAATACCATCCAATAATTAATATTTTTTAAAAATATGATAATATAAATTAAATATTTTCACTATGATAATAAAATAGTATAACATATTTTATTTATATATATACACATACATATGTATGTGTGTATGTATGTATAATGTAATAGTAAAAGTTTATAATAAATCAATTTAAACATAAAAAATTTAACAAATTTCATATATAAAATATTTTTTTAAAAAAAAATATAAAATAAAAGAGAGAAAAAGAGATGGTATAAAAGAATTTTTTTTTATTTTAATAATTTAGGATTTATTTTAATATTATCCTATCATCCCTTACCCTCTCCCCCAAGAAGTGGATAACTTTAACCAAAATTTAGCATATAAGGAGATTTTTGCATAAGTTATATAATTAATTTAAAAGCCTCAAATTGTAAGACATAATAAATTCTTAAATAATATAAAATAAAGAAAATAATTATAAATAAAATAATCATAAAAGATTGTCAGGTATTGTCATAGGAATATGACTTTCAACTCAACAGGACCTCCTCTATAAACTAGAATTTCTTCTTAATTTTTATAAGGTATAAATCTCTTTTCCCGAAGGTCACAAACCATCTCCAAAGGTCATGAATTTTCTCCATATATGTTATAAGTCCTCTTCATTTATGTAAAATGTCTAGTCCTCAATGTAAGTTAATAGATACCAAAAGAATAATATTAATATAAGAATTTTCTATAAGTGATTAGCTTGCTACTTTCAACCAAGCATTATTTTGTGTACCTCACTTATAAGACCAATAGAGGCATTTATGAGAGAGTCCAAGACCTTAAACCTCCAATGTAAGTGTACCACTGGCCACAATAATCTACGCACTTACATCCCATTCATAAATTTTTATCCACGTTCAAGCACCAAATCCATTTTTTATGATCATTGAAATAAATTTTATTTATAACATTAAAATCAATCATTTAGAATTTCACATTAAGTTAATAGAATCATATATCTTGAATTTCACTATATTAAGTGAATTAAAACTCTTTCTAAAATCCATAAAATTAATATTTGAAATCATTAAAATTCTTACAATGTCCCACTTAATTTCAGAGCATAAATAATTATTATAAAGCCATGATAACAAGTATTATATCAAATCTTCTGGTATAGATTTTATATAGTTTATCCGGCCTATGTAAAATATATAATATCCAATTAGAGACTAGGATTGAATCTTAGATTGACCCTCAGTCATATCATGCTCCAAATATGGCAACTTAAGTAAAGTTGCATTCTGATTTGAGCATTAGCCATTAAAGAAATATGCTCCAAAACATTCCATAAGCTTGAACAATTTAAGATCCAACCATCCCTTTCTATTGAGACCTTCTCGTATATACTCATAAGTACATACCTGATAAAGAAGCTAAATCACGAGATATAACCTTAAGCACTCAACAAAGCCATCATAAATCAAATTTCATGGAATAAACATTAATTCGTTCATTTCATACTCAGAATTTTGCAACTTGGGTAAAGTTGTATTCTATTTTGAGTATTAGCCACTAAGGAGATATGCCCCAAACATTTCATAGGCTTGAACAATTTGAGATCCAACCCTTCATTTGTATCGAGACCCTCCTGTATATGCATGCAAGTATATACCTGATAGAGGAGCTAAATCTTGGGATATTTATTACTTTCAGAATACATATATCACAAAGAAATCAAATTCATATTTTGAATATAATTAAACCAAGAACCTTACTAGATGGATCTATTAAGTTATCTTGTTAATGATATCTTTTCCATAATAACTTCTTGCTTTTCCAACATGTCTTAAACCAATAATATTATCTTTAATGTTCTTTGCCTTAAAGTGACTCATAAGATCCTTTACAATTTCCACAACTAAAGAATTATGACAATGGATCACAATGGGTCACTCTAAACATAGTACTATATGAAGACTTATTAAAAGATTTCACAAGTATATCATTTCTCTAAAGCTATATTAATAGCGATATATAGAGTTTCATAGAGGATTGGTCTACACAATGTTGGCCTTCCCTTTCTTTTTGATTTTCTAAGATACTACAGCTCAGCCAAACATAAATACAAGCATAGTTATTAAATTTTGTATATCAATTCAATCTTATTTATTATAACTAATCAAATTAATTAGTCAAATCACATGACATAATATACTTCAAATGCTTGTTTTATCCTTACCTAGTGGCTCTTTATAGCACAAAATTAAAATCTTCTATGAACTCCCATTTTATAGGTAAGATCAAGCTTAATACATATTAAAACACACACAAAACTTTTTTAACCAAAAGCATATGCCAACAAGGCTTTATTAAGCTTATTTTAAAAAAAAATAATAGGATAATTCTTTATAACTTCTTTGACAAGTCATAAAGAATATAACCATCATAGCAATAATCCATTATAAATAATATAAAAAAGTATCTATAAATTTTTTAAGACAAACTGATTCTCTTTTGTGTCATCTCCATAATAATTTTAATATTAAGAATATTAAAAATTTCTTCAAGATCCTCCATATCAATTATATGAAAAGTCAACTTTTGTTATCTCCATGTGAAAACACACATCTCAATAAGCCAAAAAAATATTATCTACTTAGATAATCAAAAAAGCAATTTTAGCTCCCACTATTTTCGTATATACTCAGTAATCCTCATAATTTTAAACAAAATCATATAACTTCATGAGATATAAGATTATATTATCTTAAGGCTTGTTTAGGATATAAATTAATTACTCTTTTAGTTTCCTCATATCCTTTTGATAACCTTTTCTCTCAGGAGAAAACACTTTTCTTTATTTAACTAGTCTTTGAGAAACTATAAACTGATTCATAATTTCATTAAGAATGATTTCTCTAGGAGAATTTTATTGCAACCAAAATGTTCTTCAATAAATTTCACATTCATGCTCTCAATGATCATATTATATATTGGATCATACAACCTATACCCTTTTAATTACTTTGAATAACCAATAAACACCATTTTGGTCTTGCATCAAGTTTGCCTTTACCAGGTTTAGGTATAATAACATAAGCAATACAATTCCTAAATTTTCATATAATTCAACTTAGATTACTTACTAATCCAATGTTCATAATGAGTCTTTCCAGTAATCATAAAAGGAACTTTATTTATAATGTAAATAGTAGTGAGAAAAACTCATCCAAAAAGTAGTAAAAAAAATTGGCATAAGCTAAAATATACCTTATCCTTTTCAACATTATCCTATTGCGCCTTTTAGAAACTCCATTCTATTCAAATATATGTGTCATACTAAGCAAATAAACAATATCATTCTTATTATAAAATCAATAAACAAATCAAATTAAGATTTATTTCCATTTAAAAAAAATAGCTTAATTCTTCTACTAGTGGCATTCACCGCTCCTAACATAAATTGCTTAATACTTAACAATTTTATTGCCTCATGCATATTATGTAAAAGATAATTTTCAAATCTTGAAAAATCATTAATAAATATAATGAAATAAGAATGACCATTTCTAATATTCACACTCACATAACCATCAATATCCAATTGCATTATATAAAAAATGTACTTTTATCAGTCTTTGAGGGGGAAAGAAAACTTTGTCATTTTTCTATATAAATAACTTTCATAAATTATAAATTCATTTTTCTCGTCATTTCTAACAAGTTGTCTTTAATTAATATCCTTACTAATATAACCAAAACAAAATATGATAGATAAAATTAATTGGATTAGATAAATATTTTCAAAGTTGTAAATCCTTTCAACAAAACTTCATCTTCTTCAAATATGATAAAAAAATTCAAAGAAAAATTAAGTTTTTCTAAGCAAGCAACAAACACTTTTTTTTTTAATAATAAAGACAATATTTTAAAGAAAAAACTTTATATCATAAGTCTTTCAAAGGAGTTTTGTCATCATTTCCCATATAAATGAAACTTTGTTCGATATCAATCTTCTTAATTTTCTAAATACATGAAAATAAATAAATATATGAATTATGGCTCCTAAATCAACCTAACAACTCAAGGACTGAACATAGCAAACATAACATTTTATAAGAAAAGGCCCACTTCGCTTAGGCTCTATTTTATTCTTCTTTTTTTTTATTCAGTAATGTTTTCTAATATAATCAGACTTGTTATAATAAAAGCATATTTACTATGCAATAGTTATCTTATTCTTTTAAAATAAAAAATCTTATAATTTTGTGTAATGCCTAATGAGGAACCAATATAAAATTCTTTTTAAGGAATATTTGGTAATCATATGGCTATTTTAAATTTTTAACAAATGATGCGGTGTTTTTATTTAGATGGGAAATTTGAAATTTTAGGAAATATGTTAAAAAAAAGAGAACAAACTAATCATTGAAGTAATTTATTAATATTATTATTAAGTTACCATAGGATATTGTAGTAGAATGTATACACTTATATTTGAGTCTTTTCTTTTACAATAAAAGTACAAAGAATAATGAAAAAATAAATAAATATAGGTTGGGTATGTGGGCTACTGAGTTTATTGTAAGGAGTGGAGCTAAGATTGGGCTTCAGGCTTCTCTTCCTTCACTTAGCCAAAACAATGTAGTTTAGCTTAACCATTCCACTCTAAATGAAATCTTAAAACTAGACTGTCCTAATTCTTCTTTTCTTCTACAACTAGTGAGCTCAAGCCCTAGTAGAGTGTCAAAAATCCCCTGTCAAGCTATCCTTTTGTTTCAACTACTCATCTCAACAGCACCTACTCAATTCACAGTGCTCTTCATTTAGGAAGGCAACTAGCAACTGAAGCAAGCCTGTAAATTCATTTTTCCCTACTACTATTCAGTCCCTTATCCATGGGCAATGAACACCAGCATCACAGCTTCATATGAGCTAATCCCCTGCACCATTCCAATGATTGAAGTTTATTCAACCAGTCTCATTTTCGAAGGGTTGAGGTTATGCTCCACTGGTTTTTGTAATTGTAGGGTTGGAAACGATTCAGGACCACAACATCTTGACTAAGAAACTTAACCATAAATGAGTAGCACTTGACGTGAGTGGATACTTTATTCTCCGTTCGCTATAGTGTTGAATAGAATGATGGAAAGTTTGGAATGAGATAAGATATTAATCTTAAGGTGTTTTAATGGATTGTACATTTCCTTAGTATGATAGCTCTATAAGTCATGAATGATGAAGTTATATGTTGCTGAAATTATTTAAGGATACAGGACTACCCATAGAACTATGAGTCTCAAGTGGGTTGTTGAAATCATTTGGTGAAATTACTTGTGTAATGCACTATGTACTATTAGTCCTCTAAATAACACATTAAGTAGAAGATACAGCTTGAGAATTATTCACTATGTTATAAACAAGAGAGTCAATTACAAGAAAGATAGCTAGTATGAATAGGTCATGGAGTCCTTAAGATATGCCCTAGAAGGGTAGGGGTTGTATAGGTAATGCAGCCAAGATTTACCTAAGAAATAAATGATAAATACCAAACTAAGATATAGATTGAGAGTTTTTGTTGGGGGGGAAGAAGTCACATTTTTTAAAATTAGATAGATAAATTCTATAGTAAGGCATGCCTAGTAGATAGAACATAAATAGGTACCAGTGAGTCAACCATTACAAATATAAAAATTTGCTTAAGGAAGGTAAAAAAGATAATGAAAGAATGGAAAGTGTAGTGTAACTAGCTAAGATTGTGATAAATGTACCATTTCATTGTATATGTATGCTAATGCATGATTGTGTGGGATTGAATGAAATATGTATTCCTTATAGATTTTTCAAGCAACTTACAATCATTTGAAATCAATGAGTAACATGCATGGCCATTAATATGATGGAGTGATAAGAGGGAGAATAACATTGCGGAGAGATAAGGAGTGTGGATAACATTGTAAATTATTTAATCCAATCAGCAAGCTATTAAAAGAATTTCTAATTAGAAGTCCGCATGACTGATTGTATGAAATATATTTGCATTAAACAAATAAATTGTTCTAGTGCTTGTAATTGTAATTATAATATGAGATCTTGTCAAAGGAATGTTACATGATTCTTTAACAGAAAGATGACATATGTTAAATAAAATGATTATAGAAATTGTTACAAAGGCAATTTGCCCTTCCAAATTATACTAAGTCTCATGGAGCTGCTCAAGTACATGATATGAAAGGTTGGTACTTGTGAAAAGAGTAAGCCTAATATTAATAGTAAAAAAGTGATAATTGCCTGTTATTTAGTATTTGAATTATAATATGAACCTTTTATATGGAATTATATGATATGTAGTGTGGGATTTGTTAGTGAGAAGGTTGTAAGTCTTTTTATGGAAATGTGTGATGGTTAGAGCCACCTAGTGGTGAAATTTGTTTTGGTCTTGCAATATTGGTTATTTAGAATGGTATTGAATAAATGATTCACTCACTAAGTTTCACTAGAACTCATTCTCTTTTGTTAAAAATTTTGTTTTTTTCAGAACCCCAAGTTGCTTCCACCTTACTAGCCCATCCTCTAGCTGGACATGGTCAAACTTCTTAATCATCGATGGAGACTGAAAACAAGAAGTTCGGATACTTATTTTGGCAATTAGACCAATTGCATGAGTCATGCATTAAACATTTCATTTAGTCTTTTGTATATAAGTGTCAATAACTATTTTGTTGGTACTAAATCAAAGTAAGCTATATGTCACAGGTCATTTTGAAAGGTACATAACCCTAGGAAATGTTCGATATCTAGGGGAAACTCTATCAAATTTTATACAAAACCTTTTTATAACTATATATATTGAATGATTATGTAATCATTTGGTCCATCTACTTTCATTTTATAGATCAATAATGCTAAGGGTTTTGGAGTGGTAAAGTGTAATACCTTGAATTTTCTAAAGTTAACTTCGACAATAAAATAGCTTTTTAGGAAAAATTTGAAAAGTAAATTTAAAATTTTTGAGAATTTTAAAACTATAATTTAAGGTTGCGAGGAGTCTGGATATATTAGAAATAGATTATATGAATTTTAGAAATTTTCAAATAACCAAAGTTTCCATTATGGATACCCAAAAAATAAAATTCATATTTTTAGGATTTAATTTTCAAAAAACTACGAAAAGATTGAAACTAGGACTACAATAACCTGCAAGAATAGAATTATAGTCATTACAAAGGTAATTAATTTAACTAATTTGTGATAAAATTTCATGGCCACCGGTGATCAGTGAGTAAATTAATTTTTCGCTCAAAATGGAGAAAATAGGAAAAAATGTTAAAAAAGAAAATATTTTAATTGAAGTTAAAGTTCAAGATTTGACTTTTTTTTCTTTTTCCATTTTGCTCTGCCTCATTCGGCTTCCTTTGTTTTTTCTTTGGCCTTTCCCAATTGCAACTTATGCAATTCATACCTTTCTCTCCAAGCTTAAGTCTTTCTTTCTCTCTCTCTCTACACTCATTCTCTCTCCTCAAGTAAGTTTATAGTTGAATCCTCTTTTCTTCCTTTTCAATTTGATATCAAAATTACATGGGTTTATTAAGTATAACTCGAGATTTGAATTTTTAAAGTTTACAGTCACTATTCACTTCAAAAATCCATGTGATTTTTCTGAAGTTTTAGAACTTAAATCTTGTATATTTAGCTTATTTTTCTACCATGAAACCATAATCAAATGGTATATAATTATTGGCTAAAAGAAAAACTTTGAAATAACCAAGAAGCTAATATGCTCTTCTCTTTGTTTAAGAGTATTAAAGATTTTTGGTAGGATCAATAGTGATCTTGTGTTTCCAGTTCGCATATGAGTAATTCTTATCATTCTTGTAAATTATAGAGTGTCTATGGCTCATGATCTATTAATTGTTGGTACAAATTGACAAAATGGTTATGATTTTGTGATAAAGTTGAGACTAAATGGGCTTAATGGCATAATGCTAGTTTTTTGTTGAAATAGTTAAGTTTAAAGCTTATTTTAAGCTCTCAAAACATGTTGTGTTGAGATCCTATAGTATAGTGTTGAATTGGAAGTCACTTCCCCTATTTTTGTATTGTGGTCATGCAATACCTACTCATACGAGTCGAATTGCAGCTTTTGAACTAATTTGTGATCATGCTCATAGAAACCTAGCCATTTTGTTCTTACGATCCGAATTAGAATTTGAACTAGATTTCTGTGATTCAAATCTAATCTTCTTATCTCATTCTTACATCCCAATCACAATTTTGATCATGTTTGTAATCGGACTTCCCCAAACGGTTGCATATTTTGGCGAGTAGACTCACAGTTTTAACTAAATTTCCTTAGGTCCAATCAAATCTTTCACACTTGAATTCCTTGATCCTAATTGTGATTTTACTCGAATTTCTTTAACAATCTTATTCGTGATTCTGATCACATCTTTAGAAATTTCCACGTTTTCAGCCTAACTTCACTTTTTTCAAAAATATTTTCTATTTCCTTGATTTAATCTTATATAAGCCCCACTAAAATGAGTATAATAACTAAAAAATATTAAATAGGTAATTATAATCTAATCTTTTTGAATTTAATAATTGGCTATATATATTATTAATATGAAATTAATTATAATAGTCATATGATGAAATAAAGAATGTATGGTGCAATTGCAATAGAATGCAACTCATATAACTAGAATAATGACTGAATAAGAATGTCATAATTTAGTTATTATGAGGTCCATATTGCTTAATGTTTGATACTTTTCATAAGATCCGGATTGAAGCATGATATCATGAATGACGATGAAATATGTTGATGTGAACTTGATGATGTATCTATTATGAGATTGATATCATTGAATACTTAAAGGCACTTATGAGACTTGAAATGTGGATGATGGGTTCTATTAACGGTGGATTGTGGTCAAATCCAAATCCGGCCAATAAGGGGGGTTCTTTTGGGACCCGAGCTATTTTCAGATTGTTGAGATGATAGAAGGGTGCTGAATGGTAGGAGAAAAGGGGGGAAAGAGAAATACACAGGAGTTAATGTGGTTTGGCTAAATCCAAGTGGCACCAGACCCTACGTCCACAAAGGTGTTTTATTAGTGTGAAAGAATATTTATAGAGTTTTACTATGGCTTCTGGCAGAGTTTCTGCTGGTATTCTCTCATATGCTCTTCTCTTCTACAATGACTTTAGCTCCCCATTTATAGAAGCATAGAAGGGTATAAATAGAACTAAATTAACTGTACATCTGTTACATCAAATAATAAATGTACAGGATTGCCTAGGGTACCAGAGACTAGCTTCTGTAGGTTGCTTTCTGCGGATAGGACCTGACAGTCATATCTATAAAATGATGGTGCAAATTAAATATCATCTTTGTGATCTGCCTCAGTGGGCTTCTAGCTGAGTGAGGCTACATTCTAGCGAGTTTAAGCTTATTCGCTGAGGATGTCATTGGCTCGTGACCTTGAACTGGTTTAGCCAGCAAGCTCAGGTCTTCAATGTGTTAAGGTCTTTTGCATAGTGACCTGGTGAACTCATCCTCTTGATAGACTTGGCTCCTTCTAGGCCTTTGCCATCCTGCTCTATAGTACTAAATTTGATTAATAACACTAGCCCTCTAACTCTCAGTTCGCTTCATAGACTAGGAATTGTAATTCATTCTGGAAAGGTCTTCTTAGTTAGAGTGTTTAGTGTTCAGTCTACCATGTTGTCACTTCATATTTCACTTCACCTAAACCAGAACATACTTCCCTCTGAGCATGATCTCCAACTGTTGGCATGACAATCTCGTTCCTTTGGAACCATCCAATTGGAGGCAGCCAATTACCCTTTGAGTTTTTCAGTGGACCCAATAGGTCTATATAATGCTCGTGAAGCTCTTCAGGTTTCTCAGTAAAGTGCTCTAATGGGTATCAAAGTTAAGTCCCCCATTTCTCTGATAGTTCAACTTCCGATGAAGCCTTCTGAGGTGTGTATGGCCTACTACAGAAGATCTCGAGGCATGGACAGCCTACTGCATGCAACTCCCATGCATAGCTCTTTATGTTAGCCACAGGGGAGATCTTGTGCAGATCTTGAATTATTTCTTTATAATTTTACTATGACCTTCAGCCTTACCAGCCAGACTCCTGGCACCTTTTTGAATTGCTCTAGGTTTGGTCCAAGATGAACCACTAGCTTAGGAGGGATATAAGCAAGAGCAATCAGGCTTGCTGGACTTCTTACTAGTGGGAGTTCATCTCCCGGTAGCTGGCTTTCTGTTTTCAACAATAGCTTTAGGCTCCTTTGGCTTTTATTTTTGTATTTCCATCCTCTGATGTAAATTTACCTCTTTAAATGAGGCATTTACCTTGTTAAATAAGGCCTTTAGTGAATGAGCTACTCTATATAGCCCTTGAATGTTGTATTGGATGCTTTCATCCGCTTCTAATGATGATACATATAGTTGTAAGTTAATGAAATGCTTGTATGGCCAATCTGCCACAACTTTTGTGTAATGAACTTTAGCATACAGTTGCCTGGATCAATAATAAGCAAGATTCGAATAAGTCACATGCGACCTGTGCCTGGAAAGATTTCACTAGTGAGCTATGAGTATTGGTTCGCATGAGAACTGCGGTAAGTTTATTGCATTCTTGCGCCCATGTAAGCTCATAGCTCTTTGCCAGATTTTGAATGTTTAATGGTGCCTCTGCACTTTAACGAGCTCATAGCTATGCTAGATTTTGAGTGTTTAATAGTGCCTCCACACCTCAACGAGCACGTAACTACACTGGCACTATGAGCTTTTAATAGCACCTCCACACCTCAATGAGCATACGACTATGCTGGCACTGTGAGCATTTAATAGTGCCTCCACACCTTAGTAAGCATGCAACTATGCTGGCACTGTGAGTGTTTAATAGTGCCCCCGCACCTCAGTGAGCATGTAGCAACGCTGGCACTATAAGCATTTAACAGTGTCCTTCAACACCCAACATTTCGAGGTGTTGTGCCCGACCTCCTTGTGGTAGGTGTAGAATTTATCTCTATTGCTTCTGAATTTGCTAGGTGTCCACAAAGACTTGGGCTTCCTGAAGTCTTCTCTATCTCACTCCACTAGGAATATCCTATCCTGAGTGTCAGATAGAATGTTATAACTTTTGTGACAACCTCAGTAGTAAGGCCGCTCATCCCTGCTCCTCTTGATGACCTAAAGGTTGGAGCCATCCTGCCCTTCTCTGTGACTATTCCTCTTTTTGTTTTGATCAAAACTACTCGAATCAGACTTCTTCAGGCCAAAAGTTTCATCCCATCTGGCTTGCCTCGTAACTCACTCATAAAAGCCCGCAAGGTCCTTTATTGGCAACTTGTAGATGCTTTTATATAGCTTCCCATCCTTGCGAAGTCCTATAGAGATCGTCACCAAAATGGTTTCCTCTGAAGGATTCTCTACATTATTGACCTCGCGTCTAAACCAAGAGATGTAGTCCTTCAATGACTCTTCCTTTCACTGAAAAATCATAGCAAGGTGGCAAAGTGAAGTGAGCTATCTTTTCAATGCCTGATATTGGTCAATGAATTTTTTCTGACATTCTTCCCAATTGCCTATGCTGTGAGCTGGAAGACTTCTAAACCACGTCAAAGGCGAGCCCCCAAGTGTTGCTAGGAATACATGGCATCTCACAAGAGGGTTAGTCGTCATAAGATCCATCTAGATGTTGAACACATCCAGGTGATCATATGGGTCTCTATCCCCATCATAGAGCAGAATTGAAGGGACCCTAAACTTTGGGGGAAGGGGTTGCACTTCAATTTCCTAGGAGAATGGTGACCTCGCTTCACATCGAGCTTGTTTATTTGGAGCTTAATAATGTTCTTCAAACTAGTTCATCTTTCGAAATAACTTTTCTACAAGAGGGTCCCGTGCCAGAGACCACTGGTTCTCCTGGTCATGGCCGCAGTAACCTCAGGTATGCTATCCACCAACTCTACCTAAACATCCAGCTTGGTGCTGCTGGTGGTCATTTCCAAGTGTAACAGCTTCGGCCTGCCTTTACAAGCCTTAAGCTTGGCTTTGCATTAACACGACGACTGCCCTATCCAACTCCCCATCATATTTTCTTGTTTTTACTGGTATTGAAGCCAGACTTGGATTCCTTCGCTCCCATTTGCGACAAAAGTAGGCTAAAAGGAGCCGACTAGGGTGGGAAGGTAGCAGCGCCTATAATAGGGGCTGTCAAAGAATTCATCAAAGACACGTGACCCTCTAAGCATTCAAAGCTTTTGTGGTTCTCCCTCTGGTTATTATGGATGTACAAAGAGCTAAACAGAAGGTGAAGAATCAACTAGTACATAGATAGGTCCCACTAGACGTGCCAAAATGTTAATGGTGAATTTTGGTCAGATCCAAATCCAGCCAACGAGTGGCGGATCTTTAGGGACTCAAGCTATTTCCCAGTTGTTGAGATGATGGAAGGGTGTTGAATGGCAGAAGAAAAAAGGGGGGAAGAGAGAAATACACAGGAGTTAATGTGGTTCAGCTAAATCTGGGCGACAGCGGATCCTACGTCTATGGAAGTGTTTTATTAGTGTGAAAGAATGTTTATAGAGTTTTTCTATGCCTTCCGACAGAGTTTCTACTGCTATTCTCTCATATGCTCTTCTCTTCTACAATGACTTTAACCCTTCATTTATAGAAGTATAGAGTGGTACAAATGGAACTAAGTTAACTGTACATCTGTTACATTAAATATTAAATATACAAGACTGCCTAGAGTACTAGAGACTGGCTTCTACAGGTTGCTTTCTACGGATGGGACCCAATGGCCATATCTATAGAATGATAATGCAAGTTGTATGTTGTCTTTGTGATCTGCCTCAACGGGCTTCTGGCTGAGTAAGGCTGCGTTCTAGCAAGTTTGAGCTTGTTCGCTGAGGATGTCGTTGGCTCGTGACCTCAAACTAGTTCAACCAACAAGCTCGGGTCTTCAACGTGCTGAGGTTTTTTGTACAGTGACCTCACAACTTGGTGAGCTCATCCTTTTAACAGACTTGACTCCTTTTGGGCCCTTGCCATCCTGCTCTGTAATGCTGAATTCGACTAATAATAGGTTTTGATGGGGAATAATGAATTGGATCCTGGATATACTCATTCTGATATAATGAGTAGGATAAGGCTACGGATAAGGCTGGGATTATACGGGATAAGGCTATACCGAAGTAACAAGGAAATTTATTACTTTTATGCATTTTGCTTTTACCTATTTATCTTTTTGTGAAATATTAGAATGTGTCATAATGATATTAAATAGTGTAATGAAAAGAATAGTTGATAAGCGAATAAAATACCTATAAAAATGATGAATATTACCTCTTAATGGTTGTTAATTTGTGGTTTTTGCCTTACTTTTACTTTAGTTTTGTTAGTTTATTCTGGGTACTATTGTAGTCTGCTTTTGTCTTTCAGGTTAGCAAAAAAGGGTTCAAAAAGAAGATAAAAATGTGAAGAATGAAGCACACTTGGGTCAAGAAGAGCTGAGGAAGAAAATACAAAAAATTAAGTTGAAAGTGCAAAAGAATCAAAAGGAAGCCATGAAGCCAGCACAGAACATAGCCTGGCCATGTCCTCAAGCACTACCATGTTCTATGCCAAACCCTACGGCCTTCTGGAAGACAAAATACCCTAAAATATAGGCAGCCTGTGTCATGGAACACAACTATGTTCCAAGCCAAAAACTTGTTATAAATAGCTGTTTAAGAGGCAGATTAAGGCATTCACCAATTACTTTTCTTTAGGCTTATTGGAGCTTAAGTTCTCTAATTTTCTTAGGAGTTTTTATCATTCTAATTAGGATTTCTTTCTTCTCTTTATTGTTCTTTCAAGAACTTGGTTTACATTCAGCATAGTTTTCTTTAATTCATCTTTTCTCTTCTTTCTTT